>OMNR01092090.1:0-12835 GCA_900303205.1 Mora moro
GGGGGAGGGGTTGGTTGGTTGGTTGGTTGGATGGTTGGCGCCGTTGGTTGTAGTGGGCGTAGTCGGTGGGTGGGTTTGGTGGTTGGTCATGAGACGAGTCACGCATGACACCACGCGTGGGATATATATAACGATAGGGATATAGTTGCAAGGGAACAAGTCAAAGATCACACATTGTCCTCCACTCCTCTCCCCCCCTCTACCTTTTAACTACGGCTGCTTACAAAAACAAGGAAGCAACCGGCATATCCATTCATCAACGCAGAGAAAAAAACAATGAAGACAAGTAGCAGTATCACTAACTGAAAGGAAAAAAAAAACCTCTCCGTGTTAATGAGAGTACTATCCAAGATGGCAAGACTAAATGAGGCGACCATAGGCAGTCAGGCAGGAAAAGACAAGCCCAACGAAATCCTTTTCTCACACTAAACTATGCGTTTACTTTTCCACAACTGTTGGTAATACATCTCCCCCCCTCCATGTCAAATACGTTTCATATCCATTTCTTGAAGCAATTCAACTCTTTGATCGAACATTTTCTATGGCGGGAACAAATATATCTAGATCTATATATCAAATATATATATTTAGATGAATTAATATGGTGCTGTTGATCGTCCGTGATTTATTCACAGCAATGCCTGCGTGGCCATTACAGTTGTCACGAAGCCTCAAAGTGTAAACGGGGTACATGCATACAAAGATACTTGTGTGAATGTTGCTTGGATTTGGATGTCATTGACATTCTTATCAATTGCCTATAAAGGGCTCATGTCCCAGACAGTTGCATTGAATGCCGTTGTGCCATCCAGATTTGTATCAATAGATGTTATGCAAGAGAATCTTTGACTTGTTTGGCTAAAGTGTCCTCTTCCGTTAGATGTAGGAATAAATAAAGTGCATGTGCACTAGGTGACAACACAAGTGGTAAGAATTTGGGCAAATAAAATGAAAATGTTCTACCAAAGGGAAATGCCACTTTTAAGCGAGGCCCTTTCAATCAAAACGCGAAAAAACGAACAAATTAAAACCTGCCGATAGGACGAAAAACAAACAAACAAAAAAAACAAAGATTGTACTACTTACCAAGTCCAGGGGCTGTAAAAAACCAATAGGTTAAAAGAGAAAAGGATAGACGGACAGGCCTGACTGACGGAGAGAGAGGAGAGCGAGAGAGAGAGAGAGACAGAGAGAGAAATGGAAAGAGAGGGGAGGCAGAGGGGTTAGGGCACCAGCTCGGGTTGGGCTGTACTCACCGAGGAGGATGGGCTATAGGACCTGGTTCTACGCCGCCTTCGTTTGTGCTTACGCCTGCTGCCTCTCCGCCGGTACGACTCGTCCCGCTCCCTCTCGCGGCCCCGCCGGTAGTCGTACACGGCCGCCGAGAAGTCCCGCGGATAGTAACCGTCGGCTGCGGCGTGGGGCTCCCGTTCCCGCTCCCTGTCGCGGTCCCTCTCCCGACTGTGGTCCAGGCGTCGGTATCCATCGCAGTATCTTCGGTCAAACGGCCGCCGCTCTGCTGACCGATTGTCAAAGCTGCGACTGAGAGCGAGGACATAGTCTTATTATACAGGGAGGGACATGCACATCACATCTAATGGAAATCAATGTCACTCTCTTGCAATTGAACGGCATAGCATCGGTGAGACTTGGGCAACAGCAACAAGCGTCAACAAAAGACATGGGTTCGATACAAAAGGCACCCAAGCAGAGCTTTCAAACATACCTCCTTGAGCGTGCATAGCTTCCCTCCTGTCTGTGTCCCCGTCCCCGTCGGTCTCGGTCTCTATCTCGTTCTCTGTCACTGCTGGAGGAAAACGACGGCGACCTCCGGTGCCGTTGTCTCCGACCTCGGTCTTTGTAACGATCCTGGTAGCTGCTCCGACTGTCTCTGTCCGAGGACGAGTAGCGTCTCGTGTGAGGCATCTAGGACATGTTTTTTTTACAAAATGTTAATTAGCATGTCGCAGTCAAACATGTTGTCCATGACCGAACTGGAGACACGTAGCGGCCAGGACAATATATTGTCAAATAATACTGATCATAATTACAACCAATAGTACCGCTGCTGTGACTGGAGAGGACACTTGAGTCACATCCAACGCCTTGAATGTAGATTCAGAAACCCAGACGAATATATGCCCGTCTCATGTTGGCATCGTCAACAGTAGTGTGTGAAACTGTACATTATGTATTGCACGTATTCAATTCAAACACTACTCGATCGGGGGTACATTCGTTGGAGACAACACTGGGAATTTGAACTAAAAATAGCCATTTTCCTTGAGGAACTAACTAAAGTGATAGCATAGCAGGTAACCGTTAGCTCGACACAACAAACTAGCTCAGAATCCTGTGGTTGTCCACAGTAAACCACACAATCATTCGTGCTAGGCGACGTGGGGGTTAGATAATTAAATGTATATATATATATATATATATATACTATAGTCAACAGTTAACTATATGTTACCAGACCGCTAACATTGGACTGCATGTGAATGTTGCAGTTGTAACACTGTCGTTGTGCGCCAATGAGTATCCACAATCCTAATAATCAGTCTAAAACATTATCCTTATCTAGACGTCTATATATATATAGAGAGAGAGAGGGAGAAATAAAACTGTATCGCATTGAACAGTCAAATTAAAACCCCACACAGCTAGCTTGTTTTGCTAGCGATGTTGACTAACGCAACTAATTCGACCGCCATCTTAGCATAACGTTTAGCAGCTAGCCGCTAACAGCCCAGCGGTTACCCCATTAAAAGACAATCACGTTTACAATCGTCATTTTTCAACGTTTCTAGGTGTACGTTTACCGTTTTAGCAGCGAGGCCTGTGCGTTTATCCCACAAGAAATCCGTGGTGGCGCTTCAGTTCTCCTTCTCTCGTAAGGATTTTTTTTTTTTTCTCTGTAGACGGGATTTTTTTTCTTTTTTTTTTTCTCTCCCCCCCCCCCCCCCTTGGTAGAAAGGGTCCAGCTTCTACACCGTCTGCAGGTGGTGCTGCTCCTTCTGCTGCCTGCACCTTATTAACACCAATGAGACTGCTATCTGGACTAATTAAAAATAAAGATTAGTCCTGTTCAGTTTTTTAAAAAAAAGAAATAGGTGCCTTTTTTTGTATTTTTCCTCTATTAAATATGAAAAAATAGTGAAGGGTCATTTATGAAGGTTGTCCCTTAAGAGTGTGAGTGTCTATTTAAATAGAAAAGAAAAAAAAACAACTCCACACCGTTTACAAATAGACACGTTTAATACAAAAACTCAAAAGAAAGAAGTCTGTCTGCGTCACAGTTTGACGGAGCACTGTTTGGAGCCACAGCAACAGGGCTGACCAGAGGAGGAGTTTCAGCATCCTCCTCTTGGACATAACTGTGGTCCCAGGTCACCTCTGTTGGGCCAGCTTTGACCCAGCTGCCAAGTACAAAATACAATACAATAATAAGTTGACCTGGGAAACCTGAGGTCGTGTGTGTCTACAAAGACGTATTTCTTCAACAAGTTTGGGTTGCAGCTCTAAAATAAATAAATAAAGGGACAGACAGTTGCCTATTCTTTTCAATCTGAAAACAATTCAAATAATTTCAATAATATAAATAAGTACTGTAACTACAGTATAGCATGAAGTATGTTGTTACAAATGCGGATCTAACATTTCCTTCCATATTAGCATTAACATAGAAAACATAACATTTGATAAAAAAAAAACAGGGGTGGCGTATTGTATTGCAAGCAATAACATAAATGTAGTTGCTCTGAATATTTTATGCCAATTTCTGCGGACGTGCAGGTCACTGATGACGACCCACGTCTGCCATCTCTGCAGTTAGCTTCAGGCTATCCATTAAGAGTGTGAATGTTAAGCAACATTTATTTAAATAGAAATATCTTCACACCGGTACAAATAAACACATTTAATACAAAATTTAAATTCGCATCACAGTTTGACGGAACACTTTTTAGAGCCACAGCGACACGGCTGACCGAGAAGAGCTTCGGTGTCCTCTTCGACAGATCTGTAGTCCCATGTCAACTCTGTGCCAGCTGTGACCTGGCTGCGAAGTACAAAACAAACAACAAAACAGTTAAGGTGAGTGATATTTTGTTGCATGCAAAGATCCTAAAAACAACTACCGGTACTCAGAACCACTCACTTGCTAGTAAAAAAGGTTAACCAGGGAAACCTGAGGTCGTGTGTGTCCACAAAGACGAATTGCTTGAACAAGTTAGGGCTGCAGCTGTGCTATAAAAAAATAAATAAAAAGGGACAGACAGTTGCCTATTCTTTTCAATCTGAAAACAATTACAATGATTCCAATAATATAAATAAGTACTGTAACTACAGTATGTGTTACAAATGCGGGTCTAACATTGAGGAAGCGGGCCACATTTCCCTCCATATTGGCGTCAATGATGTGGCAGTGGTCCTCTCCATCAAAGAAACATCTGGTCGTAGTCATGGGAACCATGGAAGATGCAGGTTTCTTTCTCTTTACTGAAGGGTCCTTGGCTTTAGTCTTTTTAGCAGCTACAACATTAGTAGGATCAGAAAGGATTCAAAATTTGACTCCCAAGTGAGATGTATACGCGGCCACCACATTGCCGTCCAACTTGTTAAGTCACTCACAAAGCGGTTAGATCTTCCAAACACACGTTACCTGTTTCAGTATCTGAACAATAAGCTTCAGCTTCATAGTCCTCCTTATGGAGTTCAACTGCCTCTATGTGGTTTAGTTCGACGGAGTGGACATTTGAAATCATGTTCTTCTTGTTACCAAGCACCACTCTTCCTACAAGGGGACAGTGAAAATAGACATTGTAAAATGGAGGCCAACCAGTCACATGTACAAACTCAACGCACGTATACATGTGCAAATGTCTGCGAATGTGCAAACGAGTTACAGCAACGGTTCAAACAAAGGAATGCTATTTTTATTTTAGTTTTAAACGTTTAAAATCCTTTAAGGGAAAACCAAAGAAAACCACAAATTAAATACAAATTAAAATCACTTCATCCTCATTAGCCAAGTGGCTAAGAGTCTTTTAGTATAAAAGGCACTATGTCGACTCTTTACTGATCTATTTGCCCTGGCCAGCTGTGATTCCTTCAGCAGCCCCATCATCATCATCCTCAAAACCATAAAAGCCCAGAGAGCAGTAATACTAGGAAACAAGCCAAACGTCAAGCTCAATTTCAGAAGGGAACCACATGTTGGGGAGTCGCGGGATGAAATGAATCAGTGATCCGTCAGATTTCCACGCCTCACCCTTTGAAATGATCTCCACTATTTCTCCCGGTAGCCACTTCCTGGCCTTGCGTCTGGTCAGCACCTTCATGTGCAGCCTGATCTTCTGCTCCGGGAGGGCCGGGGGCTCTGCGGAGTCGCCGGGGCTGCAGGATTGGGAGACGGAGGACACGACGACGCCACGGCTCGGTTGCTGTGCCGACGTCGGAGCATCTAGACAAAAACGGTGCAAACGCTGTGCTTGAATATCAACCAAGCTTTGTCATGTTATTCTCTGGGTATTCCAGCGGTGTCGTTCCATTAATTCCAAAAACCACAGCCAACAAGACAATGACATGATTGGTTTTAGCAAAAATCAATAAATCAATAAAGTAATAAATAAATAGATCTTTACATAATACTGCCTGCAATACAACACTGTGATACAATCTGGAGAACCAACCTGGACTTCTCTTCTTGTTTTCTACTGTGGCAGTCGTGGGCTGCTTCTTGTCTCTGTTGTCAGCATTTGTGTGTGAATGGGTTTTGGATTTTCTACCACGGTGGACAGCGGCCTCTGCACTCTGCGGCGCATCTGATCGCTCTGATAAGAATCAGTGCCGGCCCGCCCGAACAAAAAAAACCAAAAAAACAAGCATATCAAAAATGGTCGGTGAGTGGCCAAATGTTAGTGACTGGGAACATATTACATCAATATCAAATGAATACCACTTTTAGATTGAACAAAAACAAAAGTTCTAGAACTTATTGAACTCGTCTCCAAAGTTTGATAGAACTGACCTCCGCTTCGCTTCACCGCTGTGACGGACTTTGATGTAATTTTAGCTTTGTTGTCTTTTGCACTTATCCGTGAAAGAGTTTTAGTTTTCCGAGCACGGGCGGCGGCCAGTCCTGTCCAGGAGTCATCCAACGAAGAATCCGAATCAGAGCCGGTCGCCATCCCCCAGTCTTTGTCAATGACATCATCGTCAACATAATCATCATCATCATGGTCATCATCACTACGACCACCGATGTCATGCGGTTTTGGCGATGGAGGACAAAGAGCAGTGCGTATTTCATGCGCAGGGAGCCTCTTCAGCACCACCACCGCGCGTCTCCTCGGGGCTGGCGAACAGGAGGGTTCTCCCCTTCGCAGCTTGTTGCGCTGTTTGTCGCGGTCAGGCGCGGTTCTTGTGCATTTCGACCGCGGAGAAAAGCAATCAGTTTCCAGGCGAGTTGAAGTGGCTTCCAATGGGACCGGCTTGCGCTTCAATTTGGGCTTTTCATCTACCAAGAAAGAAAGAAAGAAGGAAAAAGAAAAAAAAGGCCAGAGCAAGTCATTTGATATGCTCATGTGTAGGCGGAAAGTTCTAAGTGAACGTGTATGGCTATTGTACATGATCTGCTTCAGGCTTAGGAGTGAGGGCACTATCATTAATTGTTATCCGGTGGTACTGCATCATTGTGAAATTTAAGATATCGGCATTTTGTGAGGCATACAATTTTTTTTTTAAAAAGCACAATCAATTTTTGTAACGTAGTTTCATGATATTTAAATGTCATGTAGTACAAACCGATTAACCTTAGTGAGATTGTTTTCACTTACAAGCAGATATTAGATATTATGCAACAGTTAGTTCCGACCAGGTAATTTGATCGGACAAGAGGCATTCCGTGAGATATTAGAGTAGAACGGCACTGGGACTTTAAACTACGTGTAGCACTCCGCTTCGCAGGTGCTCTAATAACCGTTAATTACATTAACGATCGTTAGCGAGCAACGTACCGTCTGATCAAGCTGTTAACTCATCGGAATCACATATGCCACCAAAGGGACTGTCAACTCGTATTTCATTGGTGGCACAATAAGTGGAAACATACAAATAAATGTACATGATATAAAGTAGCTGGCCTGCAGTAACGTGCAGACCTACACAAAGTAGCAAGCTAAGTGCAGGAAAATGTTTATGTGTTGTTGGCAACAGTCCAGTCCGAGGTTGTGAGACAGAACGCCCGTCAATGCGCTTGACTATTAGTGTTTTATTTTGTGTAACATAAAATCCATTTAATCGACTCAGTTTGGATGACACTTTATTAGTTTAAATAGATCACCGCTCGAATTCTAGACAGAAGGAATTAATGTTTTATTACAGAGGCAAGAAATTCCACCACATAGTCGGCCTCCGGCCTCGTACCTACGACCCAATCACAGCCGTGCTGATATTCAGTATAACAGCACTCCCTCTCGTGTGATATTGCTTAAATGTGAGCTATAGATCCCCCCCAGAAATGTAAAAGTAGACATTTCTTTACCACATTCTATGGGATCTCCGTCAGCATCAGCACCATGCCTGGATACAGGGGTCTCCTCCACGGCGTTCCTTCCCAGGGCAGGGGGCTTGCGCTGCAGCTCATCCTCAGCTTCAGAGTCCTCATCTCTGTAGTCCCAGCCCAGCAGGCTGTAGAGCTGCTGGATAGCCACCTCACAGTCTGCCACTGACCTGTGTCGGCACAACCATGTCACCAGCGATGGTCATCCATTTATTCAGCCAACAGGTGCATATCAGTGCATTTCTATGTTGCTGATCCAAAGGCTTGGGTTGAGTTAAGCACAAGGAGTAGGATGTTAGGCCTGAATTTAAAACAAGTTGGATAATCAAGATGATGTCATTAACTGAACACATCCTCGCAAACTCAAATGCGAGGCTATAATAAGTAGCGCACCTTTAAAATGTACATTTAAAATTTAGAGCGTAGCCAACTCATGAAAAAGAAAAGTTTTCTTCATGACATTAGGTCATGACATTAGGTGGTAGGTCATAGGAGGAGAGATGTCCAACCATGTGTCAGTATACTTACTTGGTGAGCTTGACGAGCCCAGCTCTCTGCCTCTCCCTCTTCTCCAACAACAGTTGGCACCTTTTCCCAGCCGTCAGGTCCACCACCTCACTCTTCTCCACCTCCTCTCTGACCCAGTTCTGAAGCTCCTCCTGCGTCACCTCCAGTGCGTCTCCATCACTCTCCATTGCAGCTGTAACAAAGTGGGCGATGAGTGGTCCAAACTAAAATCATGTGGTAACTAGATGTGATCTCACTAGAAGTAGGGAATGAGGTTATAAAACACCACAACGGATGTCCTGTATGCACGCCCACCCCACTCAAAATGCAACACATTTAGCACTGCATTTGATCAAATATGCCTGGCTAACGTGAAGGTAAAGCTGGCAAAAAGCAATGTTAGCAAAACTAATAATAATGATAATGTTTCACAACCATCTTACCGACACGGCTTCAACATCAAATAAGTGCCTTATTTGAAGTTGGTGACTGATGCTGATGTTAAAACTATACAAAGTCACGCCAGGATGCTCATGTGTTCATCCCCCCCACACACACATAGGTTACACAAATACAATACAAGAGTGCGGACACGGTAACAAATTCAAAATCGAACTACATGCATGTATCGTTCAACTAAAGAACATTACGACGCTTGCCAAGTTTTACGCTTATTTTACACCTCCATAGCATGGCGTCCATTATCATATCTGACGGCGGCCGCACGGTTTGTCCCGCGTCGCTTTCCATTAACTGACGTCGTAAACGTGACGTATCCGTAACTTTGGACGCCAAAGCTGAGTTGTATTTTATTTTATTTTATTTTATTTTATTTTATTTAGATCCTGATTGTGTTTGATTGAGTACAACACTACTGTTGCTGTATAGAGTTAGACATTTGTAAAGTGAAATACTGTAATAAAAGAAAAAAGTCAATGTTTTTTCAGAAATCTGTTGCTGTGATCGATCGATCGCGCTTATCAATTCATCCTAATCACGTGCTCCAAAACTTAAACTTGAAGAATATTGACCATAAAACATGCAACAAAGTGTACTAGATAATTTAAGCCTACCGTTTATATTTAGTAAATATAAAAGTCGATCATGTTTTTTCAGTAACGACTCGTACAGAAAATTCCTTCTTTAATTATATAATATTATTGCACCACCACCGGTAAGCTGAAATCGGAAATTGGGAGTCTTTATATTGCTTCGTTTATAATTACAACAGTTACAAGTATAGTTAGGCTATAACAAAAATATTGTGCCTTTTTAAGAGAGGTTTATGTGTGCAGATGTCTGTTTTTGCATACGTTTAGTTGTATGTATTTGCCTATGAGTATTTGTATGTTTGTCCAAACAGATACAAGCTGCTGTGGATGTTATCATATATATACACACACAATAACAAATATAGTTGCAAGCAAAGATAACAAGGTCCTACATGGTATGGTGAGCATGGGCAAATGCATCATAGTAGACAGCATTTGATTTTGTGCCGTGTCTCACAATATGGAGGACGGAGGTTGAGGACGGATTCGAACCGTGGATCTCCCGCACAGCATTGCTGCCACACACTCTACCACTGAGCCACACGCAGGCATCAACCAACAGGGGCGTCTTCCAGTTGACCCTGCCACACGTCACCTAAGTGGCTTTTACTGGGCACCTCCGACAACCAGGACACAGGTAGATGTTAACAAACCGGTTTAATGATGAGTTGGTAAAGTGTTCCAGGCAGAGCAGGTGTTGCTGACATGTCAGAGCTCTCCCGAGTGTTTGTGGTTGATCCCCTGTGCCTTGATTACCCAATGCACCACAGGTGTGCAGCCTCACCCAGCCCCAGAGTCTAATCAGCCCGACTCGGGCCAGGTGAGGCTGCTTCAACCTTAAAAACAGTTTTACTGGAAGTAAAAACAGGTTTACCGGAAGTAATGTCAAAATCACCACCAACCGCATTTGTAAAGTAGCAGTCCTTTGAAAAATTTGATTAATATTTATCCTTATTGGTTGAATCCAAATGTGACCTTATTCATCATCATTTGTCATTCAGATGTAGGCATACTATAATTTAGCCCTTTGTACGACAACTTGTTCAACAACTATGTTAAACTATGACATCATAGTTTCAGGGGTTTTTTCATAAGTGGAATGGTATGGTCTGATAAATCAAGGGTTAGACAGATTACATGTAAACGCAGTTCTGGGTGAGAGCTAGCATGTCCTCACCTCTTTTTAGCCTTCCTGATAGAGGAAGCAGGAACAGAGGCTTCTGTTGTTGTCATGTTTAGAGTGGGACTCCAGTCCACATGACACGTCTTCGTAGAGGTCGGCTGGTGAACCTATTGAAATGAGGAGCACACCTAATGTATGAAGGACGCTCTCAAATAATTCAGTAACGGTATCTAACCAGAGTATGTTACTAATTAATGAGATGAACTCGGGAAAATGCCACTCAATGAATCCTAATCTTTAAATATAAAGTATGAAACGCAGAACAACAGCATCTGCAAAGCGTGCGATATCATTCTCCCTGAGCTCCTCTCCAGGGCTTGATTCTATAGTATTTTTTTTCCTACTACGTCTATAACCCCTGCGGTAGCTATAAAGAGGGCACTACCTGGTAAGGCTCCGATTCAAGCAACAATAGAGATAAGGGCAAAGGGGAGGTCTGCCTTCTCTAAAGCAGAGAGGTCTGTGCTATCACTGACAGTTACGTGCTAAACATGGAATGTGTAGGAGTGAATGTACCCATTTTCCATTGCTGTATGTGATGTCAATATGTGATATGCTTCTGGGCAATTTGATGAATACATGGCATGTTTGGTTCACGCTATCAGCAAAATACTGCTGGGTAAAATATTTATATTTTTGATCATATCAAATGATCAAATGACTAATCATAATTACCAATACAGGCTATTAGCCCCTCTTCCAGTACTGGTTTTACCTTTTTGCCTATAAGCTGTTGGATCACGTCCCTTTTGATGTAGATGCAGGTGACGTCAATCGGTAATTCCTTTCAGTTCTATTGAGCAGTAGCCCACACAATACTTTTATTTAAGTTATTTATGTTCACATAAGAAAGTTATTCTTGAACATAAACACTAACAGATTCCAAACTGTGTTTTGTCATGTTTACGGATACAGAAAGCAGTGCCTCCTCCAGATATGGCGACTGCCAATAATTGAACACAGAACAGTGCCTTGCCAGAGGCTTTGGCTTTTACGCACGCACGCGCAGACGCACGCACGGTGACAGCTCTAGTGGCCTGCTGCATACAGCATGGAGATGAATTATCGTTTTTCCTTCACAGTTTACAACCATACACAATACCAAATCAGTAAAAGGGACCAATATGTGCATTACATAGCGTGCAAATGTGCATATAACATAAATTACATACAATCCCCTGGCATAGGCCCTATAATCCTTCTACATAAATGTTTGAGACTGGTGGGTTCAATTAACGTAGCCCAATTGAATTCACATCTTGAGACGACAAGTAATGTAGGTATACTTTTTGCTTGCGAAACATTATGTGACCATATGGTGCTAAATTTACTCTTACAAGGACGACTCTGTTGGCCCAGAAATTGTAAACAAAAACCACCGTGTCTGGTATTACCGGTCCACTAATTGGTCTGACGAGTTGCGGGTAAAATGAAAAATGTATTTCCGTGAATGACGACGGTTTTCTTTTTTTCACCTTTTGTTTTAATCTTTCATGCGACACGTATTCTCCTCCACTTTGTCGCCAAATAATTTTTAATTTTGCGACTTAAAAGTTTGAGAACTGTACAAAACACATATATTTAGATGACGTCACACTTCCCCAGCCTCTGACGTCAGTGGTCCGCTCGGGTGTAGTTGTGTATACAGCCCTTTAATTAGTTTGATCTGCTGTTTTTCAGAACAACAAAACGTGCACACACCTGGACGTGGTCGTTTGGTTTCGCACCAGGAAGTGAACGTCCCAGTCAAACCAAACGCACTGAATTACGGTAGTGTAAACATAGTAGTAAACAACAGGAGCTAATGGGGGAAAATAACAAGTGCAATTACTCTTGGGGAGTTAGCTCGGCCGCTGAGTCCAGCTATAAATCAAACGCGAATCGCTCCCTTACCGGTGACAGCGTGGTCCGAGCAGACCCCCTGTAGTAGCCTCGGAGTGCTCTCCGGGTTCAAGTGTTCACGGTAGATGAAGGCGTCGGACACTTTGT
This sequence comes from Mora moro, assembly GCA_900303205.1. Classification (NCBI taxonomy): domain Eukaryota; kingdom Metazoa; phylum Chordata; class Actinopteri; order Gadiformes; family Moridae; genus Mora; species Mora moro. Next base: position 12,296 of record OMNR01092090.1, read on the forward strand.
GTCTTTTCTCCTTGACGTTTAAGGTTGTTTTTTTTTGGTATGCTGTAAAAGTATTTCTTATCGGGAGAGAGCTTTTCTGCAGCCGTACACGACACGGGTACCAGCCATGCCCCCTCTGTGGCCATAGGGCCATGGGATGTCCTTATTTTTTTATAATACAGATAAAATGATACAACGATGTTATGTCTGACAAAACAGCAAGGCTACCTTTAGTTAGATTATTAATATTTGTATGTTAAATACTGCTTCACAACCACATTTCCAAACAGGCATGTACTATTAATTGACCCACCAAAGTTATATTAAATAAATACAGAAAATGTATTTATTATATAAAAGTATGGTCATCATCCATTTATTGGACAACTAGTCATATAAACTTACATTCATAATTCTCATTCACAGTATTTGTATTTTGTAAAAGAAAAAAAAGACCAGACTGAACATAGTCAGTCAGTATTAAGCCTGAGTGGTCTTTCTATATTGTTTCTTTAACACTCATTATTGCTCGTCATTAACAGGAGTCATTATATGACTGTT
>OMNR01092182.1:0-10506 GCA_900303205.1 Mora moro
GGGTAGTTGGGTAGACACAGCACGTTCCAGGGTTTTAGAGAGGAATGAGAGGAGAGATACTGGTCTGTAGTTGCGGATGTCACTAGTGTCAAGGGTGGGTTTTTTGAGGAGTGGTTTGATTCTGGCCGTCTTGAAGGCGGTTGGAAACAGACCTGTATTGAGAGAGGAGTTGGTTAGGGTAGTGAGGAAGGGGAGGATGTCCTCCGAAATGTCTCGGAGAAGGGAGGAGGGGATAGGGTCAAGTGGGCAGGTAGTGGGGTGGTTGGATGAAACAAGCCTGTTGACTTCTTCAGAAGACTTCTTCAGTGCTGGCTTTGCAATGACTATATAAATAGTCGGGTAACCTAATTATCCACGTTCCGCTGCCTCCACCATCTGCTGGCTAACGTTAAACCGAGAGGATGACCCGCTGTGTCTCAATTTGCGTACTGCCGTTAGTACACTTCTATGTAGTACACAGTGTACACTATGTACTTATTGCCGTAGTGTGTGATTTTCGACAGGGTAGTCGTCTCAAACCGAACACTGCCGTTGTGCACTTATTGGAAATGACGATCACAACATTTGACCACTTCTTTTTATCCTTATTTTTTCGGCAAAACCGGTCGCTCAATGGCGCCAACATTTGGCCGCTATGGTCGTCCGCCAAAATATCTGCTGGCTTGTTTGCTCACTGATTTCAATTAAATCTTATTAAAAATGGAAGCGCTGTTACTTTCCCTTGTTTGTGAGAGGCTGGTGGCCCCTCCCCTTCCGCTACGTAGCCAAGATGGTGACCATCGAGGGTGAGAAGTGTCCAGCATTCCACACTCAACTTTTCCACCGTTTTGAGTACATCCGGGTACTTATAGTGCACTGCATTTTACCATACTTGTCAGTGTGAACACTTATGCACTCAAAACATAGACTGTATAAAATATGGACGTAGTCTCCGTGATGTCACCCATTGGTTTCTGAAGAGCCGTTGTGAAGCTCAGTGGGCGGCTCCCAGCCGTCGCCATCTTTTGATTAGCCGAAAGTTGCGGGGAAGTCAGGCACTTCCCCACAACTTTTGGCTAATCAAAAAATGGGAAAAGAGGTGGGCCCTATGCTGCAGACAGCTAGCGGCTATCCTCCTGTGACAGCACCACCTGTCACTCAAAGCAAAACTGAAAGCCTCAATAAAATTAAAACGGGTGAGTTATATAGAAATTCACCCCCGTACAGTTGTCATGAAGGGGGAAATGAGCTATAGAGACCAAAACCGTTTTTTGTACCAGGCTGTAAACATGTTTATTTCAGCTGTAAAGTTAGGCATTTTAACATGGGGGTCTATGGGGATTGACTCCCTTTTGGAGCCAGCCTCAAGTGGCCATTCAATATACTGCAGTTTTGGGCACTTCCATGTAGGCTTCATTTTTCAGACCTCGAGTTTGCCCCTCGTTAGCCTAGCTTTAATGACCCTGTTTCACAGCTGTTCAAAGGGAGCTTTTAATGAGGAAAAATTACTAGGGCTATATGGTTATATTTTGTATTATTAATTCCTATTTGGTAAAATTGCTTTCTAAACGTTTCACTAATGTATAAAATTAATAATAGTGACCTGTGTATGGTGAAGGGCAGGGCCAGGGTGTAGTGAGTGATAGTGACCTGTGTATGGTGAAGAGCAGGGCCAGGGTGTAGTGAGTGCTAGTGACCTGTGTATGGCGAAGAGCAGGGCCAGGGTGTAGTGAGTGCTAGTGACCTGTGTATGGCGAAGAGCAGGGCCAGGGCAGCGATGGCCTTCTCCCCTCCAGACAGGTTGTCCATGGACATGAACCTCTTCCCTGGGGCCACACAGATGTAGTTGATCCCTCCCAGGTACGGCTCCTCCATGTTCTCCGCACTCAGGATGGCCTGGTGTGTGTGTGTGTGTGTGTGTGTTGGGGGTGGGGAGAGAGGACACACATACGCGTATATGTGCACACACGTTAGTGCACATAGTGTGTGTGTGTGTGTGTGTGTGTGTATGTGTGTGTAGAATATGTGTGTTCAGTGTATGTGTGTTAGACTGTGTGGGTTCAGTATGTGTGTGTGTTAGTAAGTGTGCGTGTGTGTGTGTTCAGTATGTGTGTGTTGGTCAGTGTGTGTCTGTATGTTAGTCAGTAGGTGTTCGTTCAGTGTGTGTTTGTATACAGTATGTGTGTTAATGTGTTATTGTGTCTTCAGTATCTGCGTTAGTTAGTTAGTTTGTGTGTGTGTGCATGTGTCTTCAGTATCTGCGTTAGTTAGTTTGTGTGTGTGTGTGTGTGTGTGTGTGTGTGTGTGTGTGTGTGTGTGTGTGTGTGTGTTTGCCAGCAGGTGTGTGCTAGCCAGCAGGTACTCCTCACCTGTGCGCTGCTGTTCCTGCACAGCCTCTTGTAGATCTGGTCGATGGCCACGCCCACGTGTTCCAAGCACTGGTTGAAGCGATGGAAGCGCTGAGCTCTGACTTGTTCAAACTCCTGGCTGCTCTTCCTGGCTGCAATAGTGCTGCTAGTGAAGGCTGGCAGCAAGAGACACACAACTGTTGTTTTGTTGTCTTGTCTTGACATTTTCAGAGAGACAGGACAGTGAAGAGGGGTTGAAGGAGAGAGGGAGCGACATGTAGCATAGGACCACAGGTGGGAATCGAACCTGGGTGGTTACAAGGCATACTGCGTATTACAGGTGAATGGGGCGCGACCCGCAGTACCTCTGACCACCTCATGGAAGTGGTCCTCCTCTCTCATCCGCTCCAGGGCTTTGAGGTTGGGCGGGCTGGTGGTCGCCAGCAACTCCTCCACAGAGCTCACCTCCTTGTCCAGCCTGTCCAGCTGGGCCTGCATGTCACACTCCCCCATCACACGCTACACACACACACACACACACACACACACACACAATTACAAGAGTGGTGGTGCTTCTCAACAAACAAAGTGCATTCTATTGCCACTAGCGAGGACACAAGCCAGCTGAAGTGCAGGCCAGTAGGTGGGTAAGGAGCCAGGTCGCTCATTCAATCATCCAGGTACAACACATGATGAGCATTAACAGTTTAAACCCTCACCTTGAGCTCTGAGCCCAGGCTAGAGTAGTCGATCAGCAGCTGTGCCTCTCTCTCGTAGATATCTATGGTGACATCGGAGATCTCGGACTCCAGCTGACAGACATAGACATAGAGGCGCTTTCACAATAAAAGCTTTTCTACAGACATTGAGGCTCCATCACTCTTGTACACACTAAAACTACTGTTTGATCTGTTGTTGCGGTTACTGCTACTCGCTGTTGTTATCAAATCAAACTTTATTTATACAGTTTTTTTCGTGAAAATAAACAATTTAAACAACACAATGAGAACAAGAAATTACTTTAAAACGAGTTAACAAAGCATTTGAGCAAATGGAGAACATGGAAAAATGTTTTATCATAATAATAATGGGGAATTTTATCAAGAAATATTACGATATGCTTATGCATTCAAAATACCAAATAAACAGTCTAACTGAGGGTCATTACATTGAAGTATGTGGAGATTTAAAGTATGGTATCAGACTAAAACTACTTCTAAGTCGAAATTTTAATTTCATGACGATACAATCCCATTCAAAGACGATCAACGATAATATTGAATTACCGCCAAGCCCTACAAAGTGTGGTGATTAAGGAGTGTTACCTGCGATTGGTCTCCTGAGAGCAGGGTGAGGGCCAGGCCCTGGACCTTGCAGTCCAGCAGCAGGTTGTGTTTGGCCAGCCGTCTCTGCTCCAGGGACGTCTCGGTGGAGACCAGCGCCCTCTGCTGCCTGGCCAGCTCCCTGCAGCCACAGGAGGCAGGGAGGAGGTGATGCCAGAGGTTGGTATTGTTGAAGTTCAATGCATTTAGTTTACTTGATTAGAAGAATGCTTAACTAAAAAGGTATGTTTTAAGATTTTGTTGTAAATATTGACAAAAATGAAGAACAGGTGAGATGTGGGGTCTTCTTCTGGTACAGATGTACTAACTATGATACCTGTTGGCTTCCTGCAGGGTCTTGGTTTCCTGGTCCAGGTAAGTCTTGGCGTCTCTGACCTGGAGCTTCTTGGCCAGCAGGAGGTTCTTGAGGTCCAGGAGTTTGTTCAGGCCCTGCTCCACCATGCCCAGGAGCCTCTTCTCCTCCTGGGGGGGGGGAGTCAGAGACAGTTACTCTACAGATGATCATATTTTTATATTAGGCTGTGAAAATGTGTTTGTATTGAGGTGGTGGTGGTTGAGGTGGTGGTGGTTGAGGTGGTGCTGGTAGAGTTGGTTGGTAGAGTTGGTGGTGATGGTAGAGTTGGTGGCAGTTTACCTCGGCCTGCTGGGCCACAGTGAGCTCCTCCTTAGCGACGGTCTCCTCCAGCTGGCTGAGCTTCCTCTGCTGCTGCTCTGCCTGCTCCTGCTCATACTCCAGCTGGGCAGCCAGCCGGCCCCGCTGGCCCTCAACCTCCAGCCTGGAGGGAGGGAGGTCAGAGAGAGAGTGAGAGTGAGAGATATGATGAGATTCGCATATTTGGTCATTTGTACAACACGTTTTCACGTTGTGATCATCTTGACATTATAAAGATCACCAACTGTCACTCTTGGCATCATTTTCTCAGAATCACTGACGCAGAACTATAAATGCAAGCACTGGACAGTCCACACAAGGTTTCTTGTGTGGACTTTCTACACTGTAGTCACCCACTCCAGGGCCTTCTGCATTAATACTAGAACCCCCTTGCTTGTATGCAACCTTTTAGATACAGTATGCCCTTTGACCCCTGGTTGGCCGAGGCCAGGGCGACATCACATCACCATGGGATAATAATAATAAATCACCCGTGAGGTCAAGAGGTTAGCGTGACCCCGTGCAACCTCTTGCCCTCACGAGATGTTTGTGGGAAGAGGGAAGTTCAACAGCCAAGAACAGAAACCCAGCCTCGCTCCCATCCAAAGGGCCGTCCCAGCTAGACCCATGGTGTACCTACGGTGGCTATTCCACGCAGAGGTATAATTCAGCCTTTAGGCGACATTCAGCTTGACTGGATGGTCTCCAGTTTCTGCCACTAAGGTCCAGAACTCCTTGTGTCACTCACTCATACTTGTGCATTTAACCACTGGACTTGCACCTGTCCCTCTATGACTCTTCTCCCTTTGGAGGTGTTGGGGTGAAACAGCTGGCCTAGGAACACCAAGCAACCCCCCAGGATGAGGCGGTGGAAGTCACCGGGGGAAAGGGACTCCTCGGCTGCCCTACTTCCCCACAAGCCCAAGTGGAGAAGCAGGAAGGTGGACGGATGTACCGTTTCCTGTCCAGCTCTGACTGGTGCTTCAGGTGCTCCTGTTCATACTGCCTGATGTTGTCCACTCCAATCTGTGTACAGAAGGCAGCGAACACCAGGTCCTCCATCTTGGAAAGGAACCAAAGAATGCAGTCAACACACCGATTGCATTCACGATGTGATCGGTGACATTCAGCACTGACGGCTTAGCTAATCACAAGCGTCCATAGCACACAGGCCAGACTTGGTTTTAGCTGTCAAGTCCCCTCTCAATACTGTACCTACTCCCCACCCCTCCATTTTGTGTGTATATATATGCATATTTATTATAACAGCTACCTGGTCCATCTTATCTTTGATCTTCTTCATCTCCACCTCCTTCACCTCCATGTTCTCCTGCTGTATCTGAATGTCAGCTTCCAGGTTGACCAGCTCACTCTCCATGCTGGAGATCTCCTGCGGAGGACCAACAGTGGATCGGCACTAGCTGTGTTCAGTTTCTCCACCCAGCTGTTTACAACCAACATGGCCAATAGCACTTGATCCTCGGTCGCCAACACAAAACAGAACTTTATTGATTCATGGTAAACAGACACACAACACCATGTTAGCTAAAAACACTACTAGCCTACTATTTGGCTGCTCTTTTATTAATTAGCTTTTTAATATCATTTGAATTTCTATTATGTAAAGTATTTGTTGTATTTGTTATGCGAGGCACAGCATCTCTGTAGGTCTCCATGTTCAGGATTGGACGTCTTACTGCCTGGCAGTGAGGGATGCTCTTGCGGAGGAGGGTCTCCAGCTCTTTGTTGGAGTATTTGAGGCGGATCTGAACCCCCTGAGCCTGAACCTGGACCACCTTCAGCTCAGACTCCTTGGCTCTGGACTTCACCAGACTCTGCCACACACACACACCCCCACACACACACACACGTTGTGGTTTAATTTACTATGTTTAGCACCTTTGAAATATGGCATAAATGTTTTTTTCCCAATTCAGAAGAAGCATGCACTGTATTTTATGAAATACTGCACCACTCCGGCTTTAACTCGGTTACGATCTCCTAACAGTTCATATTTAATTGTGTAGCAATTTTAAAAAGTGAGTTAACGTGTGATTAGCGATAGAGATTAGACAGGGACACGTCAACAAGAGGGCAGTAATACAAATTAAATACACCATGAAATTCAAATATGCATGTGGAGTGTGTGGTTGGTGGCTGGTTGAAGCAGCCTCACCTGGCCCCAGTCAGACTGATCAGACTCACCTGGCCCCAGTCACACTGATAAGACTCTAGGGCCGGGTGAGGCTGCACACCTGTGGTGCGTTGGTAATCAAGGCACACAGGATAAACCAGCTATCAACCACACACTCCAGAGAGCGCTAACATGTCAGCCTTGTACCACCTGCTCTGCCTGCAAACCATTTTCCAACTCTACAATAAACTGGTCTTCTCAACAACTGCCTGTGTGTTGGTGGTTGGAGGAGCCCAGCACCAGTGGGGTGGCGTGTAGCAGGAGCATCAGCTACAAAGACACACCCCTATCCCTCTCTACGTATGCTTATCACAAAGTGAAGTCATGGACTGACGCGCAGCTCGACGGTCAGCTGGTCCTTGCGGTCCTTGAGCTTCCGCAGGTCCTTGTCGTCCCAGCAGCAGGCCTTGGTGCGCAGGTCACTGGAGCCCCCGGATATCACCCCCGACTTGGTGAACAGGGTGCCGTCCAGAGCGACCGTCTGCACAGGGTGAGAGCGGCATGGAAACTCTTCATACTCACACTAAGAGATAATCACCAATTACAGAAAAACAGCTCATGAGATCTCCCCTGAATATCCCTGACATTTCTCAGAGATATCGACATAGCGATGGTCTAGTCTAGTCTGAGTCTACTCACAGCTGAAAGTTTGTCCAGTCTGTAACCTGTAAATGCAGCGCAATCCTCTGCACTGCTAGCAGACAAATGAGCCAACAAGCACCGGGGATACGTCCACGAACCCGTGGCCTCACCTTGATGCGCTGGGGGCCGTCGAACGCAACACTACGGGCATCCCTGAGGCTGTCACACACCATGGCGTTGCCGCAGACGAACTGCAGCACCTTCTTCAGCTCGGACACGGTCCCAGAGTTGCACTGCACCACGTCCACCACCATCTTGGCCCCCTTCAGCTCCCTCAGACGGTCGTTCAGAGGACCCACCTGGATCAGCCCACAACCAGAGGAGCGTTAGGTTCAGTCAGGTGTCCCTCAGGTGGACCGTCAAAAGAACTTTGTTTACTGTGTATCAATCCTGGCATTAGGGATCCAGTGTTGAGATGTGAAGTGGTCTTATCTGATTTCAGTTACAGTTGGTAGTTTCATTTGTGAAAACAAATCACAAATGATTTCACACGAATCTTGGGATTCATTATTCCAAGATTCCAAAATTAAAGTACTAAATATAAAAGTACCCCACGACCAGTTTCTTCATAATGAATTACCAAATGTCCTGTCTGGGATCAATAAAGTATTATCTCATCTTAAAAGACTACAAAAGATATTAGATAGTACCAAAAAGTGTTTAACAAGTTCTCACAGTGAATGAATCTGGTGTCCAACCCTCTTCCAGCCCCAACTTACGTCCAGGTAGTCGATGGGCAGGAAGGTCTCAGCCTCGGCCCGCTCCTCCTTCAGGTAGAGGATGCAGCTGCGTGCCACCTTCTCCGACGACACCACGATGGCGTTCAGGTAGCGGCCGAACACCTTGGTGACGGCCAGCTGGTACTTCCTATGGATGGGGCTGCACAGATCTACCAGGCGCCCATACTGAGGAGAGACAACCTTCTCATTTCAACTTTGTCATATTTGCATGCAAGAAATGATTTTGCTATGTGTTTATCATAAGATAACATCGTACTTTATTGATCCCAGACAGGAAGGAATTGAATTTCATATTGTGGTTCCAAGGAACAAAAGAATCCGATGTGTAATCTCTATAAACATATCTGCATATGAATGCAGATATGTGCTTCCGTTTGTAGTCCGAGCAGTATTGACCGATGATGTTTGAGCGGATTCTGGTTGTATCTGGGTAAACAGTCCGTGTGGAGAGCAAAAGAGGCACAACGCATCGGCCAAAATGCAATCCTCAAACCCATCGGCTATCGTCTGACGACAAGTTAGCTTTTTATTGGCTTTTTAAAAAAATCTATCTGCATTCATGTACAGATATCTGTTGATAGAGATTAACACCTACAAAAAGTATTGCGTCTCAAGTTACTAATCAGACTGTAAACGCTGACCGGCGCACGGCCCTGACGGGACCCAGCGTCTCTCCTCACCACAGTGTCGGGGTACAGCCTGCGCAGGTTCTCCAGCAGCTCCTTGCGTTGCTGCTGCTGTCGGCTCTCGTGGTGGTCCAGTCGGGCGCTCCCCAGCTCCTCCAACACCCGGCCCAGCTCTTCCTCCACCTCCCAGCTCCGCTGGCGGCCCCGCTCCAGCTCCTCGTTCAGGCTCTTCTCCTGCTGGCCGTACTGCTCCAGGGAGGCGCTGGACGACAAGGCAACACCCGGGTGGGTAAGGGTTGGATGAAAATGATTATCATGACATTTTCATTTTGGTGTCTGGATGTGTATGAATGTGTGTGAATCTCTACGGGTAAATCCATAACATTACATCATAACATGGAAAGACTTTTTTTCTCCTTTTTTACTCTTTAAACTAATTTTGAGTGATCTAAAAAAAAAATATCGAAATGGTCTCATACAAGGCAGGCGCAGTCAACCAGATATAAACATTCTCACAGTGAATTTCACCCACTAATAGCTGATGGATGGCTATGACATTTCTAATAAATTACACTCAAATTATAGCTCTTAAATAGGGCTGTACCCTAAAAGTCGGGTAGATCGCTACTCTTACCTACAGCACCTTTACGTAAACCCAAATGGGTTTATACCTCACCATCTCATGTATTTTCCTTGTTTAAATATGAAACTGTTTGCTATTTAATTAGTGTCAATAAAATGGCAACAAATGAAACAGGGAACAGGATAGTTAAGGGGACCGGACGGTCTGGTGCAGTGTGATCTGCATGTGGGGTTCCTGCTGACATGAGAGTCCAGTGTGGACCGGACGGTCTGGTGCAGTGTGATCTGCATGTGGGGTTCCTGCTGACATGAGAGTCCAGTGTGGGCCATACTTGCAGCTGTGGGTGTAGTCCTCCAGCTTCTCTGCTCTGTGGGTCAAATCCTCCAGCTGACTCTGTTGGTTCCTGACGCCAGCCTGTGACCACAACCACATACATTACATGGTACACTCAGTTAAACCAAATACTTCCTGTCAAGAGTGCCTTACAAGAAATATGTTTTCATCAAGTATGTATTTATGTACACAAACATTCCCAGGGTGCCTTTGAGGGTACCTCCACTTTCTTCTTCTTGCTCTGGTCGAGGGCCATCTTGTCGCGGTCCGCCAGCATCTCCCAATGGAGCTTGTCGGCCTGCTGGCAGTGGAGGGCCACCTGCTTCCTAGCCAGCTCCTTCAGGTCCTTGTACTGCTCCACCTGCACCAGAGGAACATCTGTTGAACCAACTGCCTTATTGACACGGTGGCCATCTTGAATTCGAAACGATGCTCGGGGTGTCCATAGATTTGGTTTTCAACATGTTTTCATAAGATTGTATTCAGTAACGTTATTCTTTTTTTTAACGGTTAGCAATTGCTGGAGGATGATCATTAGAAGTCGACTGTATTTTGGAAACTGAATGTGGATCCGCATTCCCCACCCAGCTAGCGTTTAGAGCCAAGATGGCCTATGGACTCCTTTACCACCAGACAGACCACAGCAGCCTCACCTGCTCCTCCTCCAGCTGAATGTCCCGGCCCCCAGAGGCACCGTCCTCCTGCCTCCCCCTCTTGTAGCGCCTCCAGGCCGCATCCAGCTCCGCCATCTCCCGCCTGACGTCCGCCATCTCCGCCTCCCTCTTGGCCCTCAGCCGGTAGATCTTCTGCAGCGCCACCCTTGCCTCCTCTGCCTTCTTCACATGGTGGGAGGTGTTCACCTTGGTCCTGATGTACTGGGACTGGCTCTGGGACAGCCTCTGTTCCTCGGTACTAGGCGACAACAATACAGTAGTAACACAGTAGTAACGCAGTAGTACTGGGGCAGGCCCAGGGCGCTGGGCATTAACAACACAGCGACATCATAGTAACGGCTCTTTGAGTGACGTGGAGGATGTGGAGGGCATCTTGAACTGTATAGAAACCA
>OMNR01092194.1:0-7500 GCA_900303205.1 Mora moro
CCGCGGGGCGCCATGAGGCCTTTCACTCTGAAACCGAGGGGTGGAATTAAAGACGTTTTAAAACTGAGTCATGAGTGCAGAATTGTCTGAATCCATTTAACAGAGTTCTGCCGTGGTAGTTTTGCATCGTATTTATCGAAGACTTTTCAAACGCAGTTCTTCCATCAAAACAGGAAGTCAAATTAGCAAATTATGTATTTCTTGGGGGAGAGATGCGAAAAAGACATCAGACGTTGTCAACGGCAGAACTCTTTCGATACGCGTCGTTTGACTTTGATTTCCCAGTGCTCTCCTATAAGTCTTAGGACAAGTGTTTAATGATGCACCAAACTACGGGTCTCCTCTAAACTGCTACATATTACAATAGACTTTTACCTAGCACTTAAAAGAGAAAGGAAACGTGAAAGCACGTTGCCATTGAAAGAAAATGGTGTAAACCTTTTTACAACACGTTGCCTTCATTCTAAAAGGCATCGACACAAGTGTCCAATACACTGAGCAGGTAGCAGGGCGACGTTTAACCAGCTATGTCATCAAAGGCTCCTTTGTTTTGTTTTTGTTTGTTTTTTTACAAATATTAATCATTAAGAAAACAGAAAGCAAAGACTTTTTTAGTCATAATGTTAAGATAAAATAAAGAGCATTTGTTATCAACTGTTGTGCAAAACAGAGGCAGCACTAGACATTTGATCATCATTTTGAAAAAAAAACCCAAAACAAAACAAAGCAAACTCTCGTTTTGTTTTCACTTCCAATTAGGTGGGGAGCGGGAGACACCGTCGTGGTTGAACTTTCATATTGTATTTCCTGTGATGACGGTGTTGTTTAAATGGCAGGCAGCTCGGTCGGCGCTCGAGTCGGTCGGGCAGTTAGAAATGCGTCTCCTTCTCGGCGAGGGTGGATACTTTCCCGTCAGCTTTCTGCTTCGCGTCGTTGACCGCGTATGGACTCGTGGTTCCAAGTTTCCCTCTCATTTTCAGGTCTGGACTCGGCGTGGTCAACTTCTTCATCCTCTGTAGAGAGAGCACGGTGTGGGAGAGGGAGAGGGAGAGAGAGAGAGGGAGAGAGAGAGAGAGAGAGAGAGAGAGAGAGAGAGAGGGAGAGAGAGCGAGAGGGAGAGAGAGAGAGAGAGAGAGAGAGAGAGAGAGAGAGAGAGAGGGAGATGTGACATTATTATTCCTTAATCACGTTGAAGCAAGATTCAACGCATTCAACATTATTCAAGACTTCTCTTTTTAAGTTAAACCTTCCAGTTAAACCATAATGAGTCAATTACAAGGGAATGATTGGTGTGACACTCTGAGTGTATGTTGCGTGGAAATCAAACCTCATTGCATGGTGGTGAAGTTTTGGCATTTGGCTGCGACTGGCCTGAACTTTACGCACAATCACAAAGGTTCCACAAATAAAATACCTGACCTTTTCACAGTGCATTAGTCTCCAGCTTCTATTTTTGTTTTGCGTCCAATTCCTCTTACTCACTCACCAACCGTTTCAGAGAAACGCAGAAAACGAACGAAAAATAAGCAAGAATGAACTTTGAAGCACGTTAAAGTGGCAAGTTAAATGGAAGTTGTTTTTTTTTTAGCAAAATGACACAGGCCTTGATTACACAGGCGTTTTGAACACAAAATCACAAAAACGGTTGTGAGACTGCGATGCAGAGAGAGACGTTCTCTCGCCTAAAACGGCCGGCAACGGTTGTACGAGAGACGTAGGCGGCCGTCGTCAAAACCACCTCTGGAAGTAGTGTTGTGCACTGCATTAAATCTAGATTGACTAGAGATATCTAGACAGGATCTCCCGCAGAAGTGTTGTCAAGTCGCGTACTTGGTTCATGTCACAATAGGTCGTCAACCAATATGAAGCAAGGGGCCGTCGTATGCCAATGTATCTGACACGTCGCCTACTTTTCTCGAGATACTAAGATTCCTAGACCTTGCATTATTCAAACGACGATTCGCGCCATTCGCCAAAGCAATGTAAACTGGTACACCGAGGTGGCTACGTCTCCGCCCATTCTCTGAGACTGTGAAAACCATGGATGAACAAAACCTGAGACCTCACAACCACGGCTGTGAGCGCGTTGTGCCTTTCGTGTGAACGGATGAGTTTTTGAATCTAGATTCAATCAAAACAATAGTTGCCGTGTAAACAGGGCCACAGTGCCATTATACCCTGGGAAGCGTCCCCCATCCTGCTCTGCGGTGGCGTTTACCTCACTGAAGGTGCCGGGCGTCTTCCAGATCATCCAGATCATCCCCAGCGGGATGCAGACCATGGAGGACATGGCCATGAACCAGCCGATGCCGTAGCCCCAGTCGGGGTACGTGTACACGTTGTTGTACTTCAGAGGTTTGTACTTGATCAGGAAGAATAGGAAGATGGCCTGCGGAGAACACACAAAGGGAAACGTGTTCGTAGCAAATTACACGTTACAATGGCTATCATTAGCATGAGTCGACATGAACAAAATAGAAACGTCAATCATCCTTCTGAGATACAACATACAACCATTGACCTCTCTTTGAGAGCCGATCAAAGTTAATATTTATTTCAGCTACACAAATCTATAAATCAAGATCTGATCCATCCACAGGATCACGTTGTACACGGCATTAGCAGTAGAGTGGTTGGAAGGTAGATGGCCCAAGATGACACTCTATGGCTCCAGCCTCATCAATCCTCCACAACTCTTTTGAACAACCACATGATATGTTTGGGTATTTTTGGTCGATCTGGTTGAATTTTTGTCTTCAGTAGATCTGGCATGATGGCTGGCATGTGTCATGTTTGGAGTGGACTCACAGCACAGATGCCCGGGGTTAGGATCATCCAGCACCATTTGATGAAGAAGACAGGCTTGTAGCCAATCATGTCCTCTATGTTCGAGTAGAACCTGTCACTTCCTGGAAGACAACGCAGAGAGTGTCACGGAGTGGTTACAAGCAGACTTCTATCACTACTACTACTACAACTACTACTACTACTACTACTACTACTACTACTACTACTACTACTACAACAGGAAGCAGACTATTTATCAACAGACATGTCAGCATTGACTGTCACTCAACCATAGCGTGCATATAGCTTTTACATTGACCCAAGACTTCATATGCTGGCGTGTTTTGACTTCATGAGAGTAAAAGATTACTGCACTTCAGCCATATGTGTTTTAGAGTGTTCTCCAGCAGAGGGCGATGAAGGAATAGTCATTTGAGCAATGAAGCAGTATGCCGTGTATCGCTTTGAGTGTTGACAAATGGTGCCATGCATCCATTTGAGAGAAGAAAAATACATATTTTAGGAGACACATATTTTAGGGTGTGACATATTGAATTGTTGTTGAATAAACTGTAAATAGCAAACACGATAACTGCGCAGATACTCCACACAATACATACCATACTAGTAACACAGTATATCTTACCATAGACCCAGCCGATGCATATAGACTCAAATATGGCCACAAACAGCAAACACATCCCACTCGCCGCGTACGAGTCGAACAACTGGAACACGTACATTCCGCCCTGATTGGACAAGACAGCAGTCAATCATCCACCACAGACAACTGTAATGAACAAAGGTTTCATCTAAAACACCCTCTACATGACTTAAAGCTGACCTAACGTTTCTTTGTACCATTTCGTAAAATAACGAGTCCGTGTTAAATGATGCCTATCTGCAAACATTATGCAACCAAATATTTTAATAATACCCTTCATTTGGCACGCAAAAATAAATGGTTCTAGTCAAATTAATATGTGACCTGTTTATTCCCCAATGTTTAATAAATGAGGGTTGTTTTGCCTTACAATAATGCAGTTTGAGTTGGCGGGGTAATGTAGCACGACTTCACAAATAGTTGAGCTATCTCCACGGTAGCCATGCTTACAGCGCGGCTGTTCAGAAATACAATTACACACATTAATGGAGCAGCCATTCAAAGTGATATTAATGATTCATGATGAAACAGGTTCAACAATCCCCCCCCCCCACAATTCTTTGCCCAGAGATTCTTTGCTCGATTCTCATCTTCATTTCACGACTCTCTCTATTTCCTCTCTATTTCTAGACACACATGCACATAGACACGCATGCATATAGACACACATACACATACACATAGACACACATACATATAGACACACATAAACATACACACAGAAACACATGCACATAGACACACATACATATAAAGGATTCACACCCAAAACCCAATTTTGTTTCACGATGGGCCTTTCAGTGGGAGCAACCAACGGAGGCTTTACCATTGCAAGAAGGAAAGAAATATCTGTATAATAAGAGTGTAGTACAGTTGTACCGAACACATCTAGCATAGCATAGTGTAGTAGTACAACACAGACAGGGGCATCTCAGGCAACGGGGGAAGAGCTTCTGGAGCTCTTCAATGATTCCAATAGATGTAATACAAGAGATGTTCAAAACGTATACTGTACCTGAGGTGTGAATATCAGACTCGTGTTTTGCCGATGGTGATGAAAATGATGGCGTTATGGAGGTGACGACATTGATGATGATGATGATGATGACGCTGGTCGAGATGAATATTATAATTATTATATCTCTTCCAAAGCAAACATGACCACATTTAAAATGGACTGATTTAAAGACACTTCTCCAGACCATGGTTCCCCAAACAAAACATACATTTCATTTCATGTCGCTGAAACTTGTTTTTCTGCCTCTTTATAATTTTACTTCTTAAAAGAAGACATTTTCTAAGAAAAGTCCCCTATCCTGTCTCCGAACGGACCATTACACCACGCTGCGCTGCTAGCGTACTATACTGCTATACTGCTATCCTTCCAAACTGCTATACTGCTTAGGCTTAGAGAAGGACATGATGTTTTATCATATATACGTCTACCGAAAAAGCAATTCCTGTTCTCTTACTTCCCATGAGCCGTGTACGTCAGTCCCCGGAGCAAGACGGACGATAACAACTTTGTGGGTGTGGATTTATTTTGATTTAGAATCCGTTATCTAATCTCTCCACATGTCTTTTCTTACCCCCCCGCTCGCAGGCTCCCCCGACGAACATCGGAAGTCCCGCCCTCTCTCGCCAACATACGGACGATATTTTCGAAGCATCTCGTCCCGGGCGTCCCATCGTAAAGATGAGAACGCCCGGGGGGGGGGCCGAGGTTATACACAAGTCTACACCGCTGTTGGTATACACTGCTGGCGCAGGTGGCAGGCGCGCGGTACCTCTGTACACATGATGAGTCCTATGAGGAAGGAGACCACGGACATGCCCAGGATGAGCAGCTCTCGGCGGTAGCCCCGTCTGAATGTCTCCGGGTACATGTCCACCACGGCCGTCACCAGACTCTCCACGCACACAAACTGGGAAAACACACACACACACACCGAGCCAAATGAGAAGCAAATCAAAATCAAATCCAATTCTACATTTAGGTCTTTACAAAAACAGCAACTCCTTTGTCATATCTTTATATACCTGCTGTTAATTAATGTGCATTTCAATTGTAATATTAAAACTACATTTGTAAGAGTAATGCCTTTATTATGTCAAATGTGCCCAGTGTTGGCACACTTCATTTTCTGGAATTATATGGAACAAATGAATGAACTACAATTACAATTGGTGTGAAGTTTGAGAAGGAACAGTTTCAATATTGGTAATTTCAATGTTCAATGACCTGATACCGTTCTGAATTGTTTATTAACCATAAAGATATTTGATTTGATATTTATCTCACAGTTAAAGCACACTGAAAATAACTGCAAACTCCCAATGCAATAACGTCATGTAGTTCAGCTGTTCCCATATGCTGGGCCGGTTCTCACCTGACTGTCCAGTCCCAGGAAGATGAGCATCATGAAGAAGAGGCAGGCCCAGAGGGGAGACAGAGGCATCATAGTAACAGCCTTGGGGTAGGCGATGAAGGCCAGCCCGGGACCTGCGTCACACACAGCAGCTCGACTGTCACCATCCACACCGCACTGATGGTGTTAGCTGTTGTTGACCAATGATCTCTGTATTTATGGGTGTATCGCTCTCATTCCATGCTTTAACTTAGCTTTATCAAGGATTTTATCTTTCAATTTTTTTTATTGTTTTGGTATTTCCCTGATGGGTTACGGTTCTCTCTTCTTCTATATCTTCTTTTGTATTCTTATTTATTTTATTTTTCTTCATGTAGGCCTACATATGTCTGTGTGTTTTTGTCCTGCCATATTGTCTGTTGATGATGAAGGTTGATGATGAAGGTTGATGATTATGATGATGATGATGATGATGATGATGATTAAAAGGCTTTGCCAGTAGCGGCATAATGTAATTTAAATGAGAGGCTAATGGATGGTAATGTATTCGCCTTGGTATTTCACTTGCTACGGCGTGGTATTTGGGACATTGTGCTTCCTCCTTTGGCTTTATTAATTGGCCCACGCACTCATTCATCACCGGGGTACGAAAAGGGAATCCGGTGTGTTTACACCGCTGGACACACAAAGACGAAGCACCGAGGTGTCACGGTGTCACGGTGCACTGCAGCACATCTGTGTTCAAACCAGGCCACGCGTGGCGGGGAGCAGACATGCCCATAGCGAGAAGCGTGTTTATGTTCTTTCGCACCTACTGTGTGTGTCTGTGTGTGTGTGTGTGTGTGTGTGTTTTGATGGTAGCTTGCTAGAAACCCAGTCAAATATTCCATAACAGCTCACGCTAGTCTAGATGCTGTGCTGCTCCGAGGCAACCGTTTGAGTCATAGACGTAGTAGT
The DNA here is from genome assembly GCA_900303205.1 of Mora moro. NCBI lineage: Eukaryota > Metazoa > Chordata > Actinopteri > Gadiformes > Moridae > Mora > Mora moro. Next base: position 6,778 of record OMNR01092194.1, read on the forward strand.
AGTAGTCCTGGAGTCCTGGAGGCTGGATGTAGAGTTCAGTGCTTGCATAACAGCACGGTGCGTCCCTCCAAGTGGTTCGCACCACTTGGAGGGACAGAGATTTGGGTTCATTGCTCTTTGTAATGTGCGTGTGTGTGTGGTGCAGGAATGTGAGCCTTTCAGTGTCTGTGTCCGTGTTCCCTGGGGTTTGTGCGAATGTGTGTGTTCTCTGTACTGAATACTTTTAGTACTTTTCTCGCCGCTGACATACTCACAAGCAGGGGCGATGCTATGTTGCTTTTTTTTTTTGTCCTCCATTTTTTCAGAAAGAAAACATTATGACACTATCAAATGTACAAAATGACCTGCGCTCAACCCACTAACGCGCTGACCACATAGGCGATGCGCCTCATAGCGACCCAGGTTAGATTCCCGGAGTGCGGTCCTGTGCTACGTGTCATTCCCTCCCCCTTTCAGCCCACTTTCCTGTCTCTCTCTCTCTCTCTCTACTCTCCTGTCCATAAAGGCATAAAAAAACCACCAAAATAATATATATATATATATAAACAACATTCTCACCCGATTCCGCCACCGCCTCGATGGGGACGCCCTGCTCGTAGGCCATGAAGCCGAGCACAGAGAAGATGGCGAAGCCCGCGACGAAGCTGGTGCCACTGTTCAGACAGCACAGCATGAGGCAGTCCCTGGGGGCCAGCAGCCACAAGAGAGCCAGCGAGGTACCAG
>OMNR01092219.1:0-13438 GCA_900303205.1 Mora moro
GTGCGACGTGGGTGTGTGTGTGTGTGCGCTGGGTGTGTGTGTGTGTGTGTGTGGAACAGAGAGAGAGAGAGAGAGAGAGAGAGAGGTGACATGTCTAAAATAGATCATTCGTACCAGGAAGAGGGAGCCTGTTCAGAAATAGACACACACACACACAGCTTACGTTGCCTCCCGGGCTAATCCGGTCACCATGGTAACTATACATTGCAAAATATAAACATTGTCCTGAGAACTTCACAGGGGCGTTCATGTCCATGCCTGTAGAAGAGTCCCAGCACAGTTACAAGCGCAACTTGTTTTGTATTTGTGCGCACGAAAAGTGGTGTGTGAAAAAGAATTGTAGTGACGGGGAGCTGAAACTGTTCACTGGTCTCATCTCCAAGGATATGATGTCGACCTGAGCAGTGTGGTTCCACTGCGATCCCCCCCATATTAAACCCCATCGACAATCCCTCGTTTCCGTGACATCTACTACACTACCTGTGAGCCTCAGCGATTGTCGACCAATCAGAAGCGAGCACAACAATTGACGTTGGCAACAGCGAATGTCAGTTACCGTGGCAACTACCGTAGCAACAGCAATTTTGTGATTTTGGGAAATCAATAAAAAGCCGAACAGATGTGGGCACCGAAGTGGTTTGGTTACAGTCCGGGACGAAACACTACACCCTCGCTATTTTACATTGTACAGTCGACAATGAAAATAAACTTTTGTTTGCATATGTTTGGCACAAGCCTTGTATCCATTACTTTATCCATTACTTTTCCCATGTTTTTCCTAGGTTTCAAAATGAAAATCTCATTTAATTATACTGAACTATGGTCAGTCCAGCCGAATAAATAGAGCCTTCTTGGAACCCCCCTCATTGTACATTTCATAGGCAGAACACTTCCGGAAATGAGAGGGTCTCGTAGTGACCACGGTAACGGAGAATTAAATAGCAATAGAATTAGCCGGGAGAGGGAAAAACGAGAACGTTTGTCTTTTCCGTTCATTAGCCCACTGCATATTTTGAATGTGACTTCCTGTGTGCTGCTAGCGTTGTACGATGTAGATTTTCACGTAACTGGTCTCTCTCTATGGTTTCTATTACATTATATATTTTTCAAACGTTCCTTTAACCTACCCTATAATATAAATACTGTAGGGTACATTAAAGGAACCATATTACCCTATAATATAAACCCATGTTTTTATCTCTTTTCCTCATCTTTTTTTGTGCACTTGATTTATCCCTGCCTCACTGTCCGCCATCCTCTGACATCTGTTCTCTGTCACACTTGGTCTAACTACATTTATCTCTCTCTCCATCTCTCTCTCTCTCTCTCTCTCTCTCTCTCTCTATCCCTCTCCAGATCTGTGGTGAAACATTGCAGAAGCAGCCGTCCCCAGAGGAGTCAACTTGCAGGTGGATAAGGAGACACACACGCCAAACAAGATGAGTCTGAACATGTTGTCCTTGTCGCTGCCCCTCTTCGTTCTCCTCCTCTCCCCTCCCGCCGTCTCCCAGAGCGACGGGGATCTCGTGGTGCAGACCCGCTCCGGCCGCGTGCGCGGCGTGCGCCTGCCCGTCCCGGACCGGAGCTACGTCACGTCCTTCCTGGGCATCCCCTTCGCCGAGCCGCCCGTTGGCCGGCGACGCTTCCGCCGGGCCGAGCCCAAGAGGCCGTGGACCGGCATCTACGAGGCCGGCGCCTACCCCAACGCCTGCTACCAGTTTGTGGACACCTCGTACCCGGGCTTCCAGGGCAGCGAGATGTGGAACCCCAACAAAGATATGAGCGAGGACTGCTTGTACCTCAACGTCTGGGTGCCGTCCTCGGCTCGCCCCCACAACCTCACCGTCATGGTCTGGATTTACGGTGGAGGTGAGTGCAATGATTCAATGATCTGGTTTGTTTTATTAGGAGCGTTAAAGCTGCAGTTGTACATGTACATGGAACCCCTAACCCCTGGGTGGACCGTACAGACGATAGAAAGTTCACCGGTGTGAATTTGCCCTGCGGTGAATTTTGGCCAAACCGTTTAACCGGTAGACCTATAGAGTAAATTGAATGAAAGAAGGAAAAATAGATGTGATCTGATCCGCGTTCAGACACCAACTCGGGGTTCTCCCCAAATAGTGGCACTGCGCCACCATGTAATATTTCTATATAATAACAGGGCTGTCGCGACACGGACGTTTAGTTAACGTTGGAATGAGCGGTTCAATTGGTTATTTGAATAACGCTTCAAAGAGCAAAACTACAATATCACGTAAGTGCTGTATGGAGGAAATCTGTGGTTTTCGGATCCACTCTCGGTCCGAGTCCGACTCGGTTACGGCAGAGCTTCAATGTGAAGCGGGTGGTAGTAGAAAGGACAACACACACCGGAAGATTCCATGTTAGGTCTTGTTCTGTGTTTAATGTGATGGGTGGCAACGGATAAAGGTTTTGAGCCGTGCTGGAAGTTATAGCGTGGTTACATGCCGGTTCCAATGAGTTCCAATGAAGCTCATTGGAAACCAAACGGTGGTCGGTACATTGTGCAAAGTGCCAATGAAATTGCACCACAGCACTAGCCTATTTAAGAGAAAAACATGCACTATTCTGGATGACGGATCAGCAGAAAACGAAAACATCGTAACTGGAGTCTTTTACCTGATCACCAGCCTGTTGTTATTATTCGCAGGTAGAACGTGTAAACATCGACATGCGGTGGTCTTGTCTGAAACTAAGGCGCCCAGCGTTGTCAGTTAAAAGTATAGTTGTGCCGTTTCCCTACGTTCTAGCCCCTCCCAGTGTCACACTGTGATATATATCGCAACCGGGATCATTTCCATTAATACTGTCACCGTAGTTATTTACACCAACTAGGTAACCCGATCCTTATCTGATGTTATTTGTCATGTAAACACCGTAACTGGGTTTCGGGCAGTTTCGGGGGGGGGTTGATCTATCATGTATCGTCAAATATTATGGTTGAATTTGGCGTGCACTTCAACTGACCATAACCCGGGTTACCTTAGTGGCCATGTAAATGCAATAATCAGTATGTTCCTCAACTGGATATTGACCGTAACCTTGTTACTCTGCCTAACTGGGTTTCACTGTGCATGTAAAAGTACTGAGTGCAGCAGTTGCCGTCACAGGATCACAAATATGCTGCAGTCCAACCTCTTGCATTTTTTGGATGCATCTTTATGATTAGTGCCAATTTGTCTTACACCATTTACACATAATTTACACCATTTTAATACAGTACAGAAAGCTTACTTGGCAATACAACTCTTTCGGATTCTGATTTTAGCTGACTTGGGGAAAAGTGACATTTTGAATACAGTCAGATCTTGGTGCAGCATTTAATTATATAGAGTAGACCATGCCATTTTCAAATATGCCTCTCCCTTAGATGACTGCTGACTATAACCATACTATTATATATTGTTGTATATTATATATACTATACTTGTATAACATAACTCTTCTAGCCTTGAATCTCTTTTAGTCTTAACTTAAGGACACCTTGACACCTTAACTTCCACCAACTAAAGGCGACTAAATGCATATGAATACATCCTATCCACCTGTGGTTGTTAGTGAGCATGCTGCTTGTATATTGTTGTATATTGTGATTGCTGTAACTAAGATGGTGTAGCAAGCAGATCCCCAGTGTGAAGCGGACACCAGGGGCCCTAGTGAGGGTATGCACGGTGCATCATAAAACCAACAGGAGAAGAGATTATCATGTTTTTCATAGTGCGGTGGTGGTATATCACGTTACGTAAACGTAGGGGGCATTGTTCCCAATCGGACCAACGGAGAACACACATCCTGGACCGATGGCGTCCTTGGTCATCTGTTTTTTCTGTGATGAGTTGATGTTGCAGACATGCATATGTCTGTTGAAGACTTTTTTTTTTACATGCATATGAAGCAGTACTCTCTTATATTAGAAAATATCCAAGTGTGATGGTTCCCCTTTAACTAACGTTGTATGCATTCAAAACTGTTTAAAGTTCTCAAAGGTGGAAGGTTTTAAAAGCTGCTTGAGTTTCTGAAAGGTGAAAGGCAATTCACAAGAGTAGTAAAACATGAAGTGACTAAGGTTCTTCACAAGAGTAGTGAAACATGAAGTGACTCTAAGGTTCTTCACAAGAGTAGTGAAACATGAAGTGACTAAGGTTCTTCACAAGAATAGTGAAACATAAAGTGACTCTAAGGTTCTTCATAAGAGTAGTGAAACATGAAGTGACTCTAAGGTTCTTCACAAGAGTAGTGAAACATGAAGTGACTCTAAGGTTCTTCACAAGAGTAGTGAAACATGAAGTGACTCTAAGGTTCTTCACAAGAGTAGTGAAACATGAAGTGACTCTAAGGTTCTTCACAAGAGTAGTGAAACATGAAGTGACTGTCCTTATCTCCAGGGTTCTACAGTGGTTCTTCCTCCCTGGACGTGTACGATGGCCGGTATCTGGCCCACACTGAGACGGTCATCGTGGTTTCTATGAACTACCGGATCGGAGCGTTCGGCTTCCTGGCTCTGCACGGCTCCTCAGAGGCCCCTGGGAACGTGGGGCTGCTGGACCAGAGGATGGCTCTGCAGTGGGTGCAGGACAACATACATTTCTTTGGTGGCAACCCTAAACAGGTAATACCAACAAATACAATAAAGCTCACTTTCTCTTGGGCCTAACAACCTTGTCACTCACCACCACCTTGTGAAAAAAAAATAGGATCGGGGAGGATGAAAATATCATAAAATATAAATTTAGTACGAATTTGGGATGATCTACCGTTATCAAACACAAATATTAATTATGAACTGTAGCGTTGTCTTGAATTGTATGAATGCAAGGGAATAATTGACTACGTGGCAATAATGAGACATTACATACCAGAGGGCATAATTTAGATATTTTAGGAGACTAGGCTCACGCAGCCATACACTGAATAGTGTTCACACGACATAAGCTGTGCTGTGCATAGTAGAGAGCGGGAGAAGACGGAAATGAAACGTGCCAAGCGAAGTTTGCTGTGGGACTATTTTGATAGTCACAGGCCGTGCCCACTGTAAACACTGCACTCCAACAACAACTACAAGAGCAGGTGTTTTCAGCCGCTGGACTGACTGTCAGCAGGTTGCGCTCGCGTCAAGAAGAATCAACAGGACTCAGTAATATAAAATGCCAAGTTCGTTGCCTGTGATCTATGTCAGAAGTGATATTTAATTATTCATTGTATAAACAAACTAATTTTGTTAAAGCAAGTAATTTGGCGTTTTTCAAAGTCATTCTATTAAACTCCAGGCAATGTTAGATAGGCCGATAGTAATAACGTCAATGATCACTCAAAGTTAACAGAGCATTTCTTTATTTTTAATTCAGCATTTCAAACAACTGCCAATACAGTGAGTTAAATATAGAACGAGCCCAGTGGCCTATGTGGCACTTTGTGTTTATTAATTACAATTACAAAGTGTGTTCCAACGGTGCTCGCACACAGCTGTAGCATAGTCCTATGTTTTAAGTAAACTGGAGGGCTACATATTTAGTAAATATAGGCCTATTCCAATATGTTGTTGTATGTTTACATACATTTTTTCCGGGTTTTTTTCCGTTTTTTTCTTTTTTTTACTGCTAATGGGGTCATGGAGTCGATGCTGGAAAAGAGAGAGCAGTAGTAGCATAGCAGATTCAAAACGCCCAAAATGCTAGACTTAAGCAAACAGACTTTATGAGCTATTGCAGAGATTGACAGTGAGAGAAATGTTCCTCCAAAGGTTCTCCGTGACGTCACCCATTGGTTTCTGAAGAGCCGTAGTGAAGCTCAGTCGGCGGCTCCCGGCCGGCGCCATCTTGGCAGTGCCTGACTCCCCCACAGCTTCCAGCTAATCCAAAAATGGGAAAAGAGGCGGAGCTGAGGCGGGCCCTATGCTGCAGACAGCGAGCGGCTATCCTCCTGTGACAGCACCACCTGTCACTCAAAGCGGCCACGCCCTTAATTATGCATAACTTTAAGCCTTAATAAAAGTAAACGGGTGGGTTGTATAAAAATTCACCCCCCTTGTCATGAAGGGGGGAAATTAGGTATAGAGACCAAAACCATTTTTTGTACCAGGCTGTAAACATGTTTATTTCAGCTGTAAAGTTGGGCATTTTAACATGGGGGTCTATGGGGATTGACTCCCTTTTGGAGCCAGCCTCAAGCAGCCATTCGAGGAACTACAGTTTTGGGCACTTCCGTGTTAGCTTCATTTTTCAGAGTTTGCCCCTTGGATTTTACACTCATCTTTCGGTGTGTTCTATCTCAAGCTAATGAAGAAATAAATTGCAGAGTCGCCTCTTGCTGATTGGCCAAACAAAGATGAAAGATTTCTGATTACATGTTCATCAATTGTATACCTGACTCGTTTCTGAAGCTGAGTGAATTACTCAATGACTGATTTTAATTTGACGAGTGTTGACTACAGCTGTATCTCAGCTGTGGCATACAGTTGGAGTATGTGTAGCAACACCTTGTTGGATCTATTTGCATTTAAATATCCAACAAGGAGTGAAGATCTATTTACATGCCCAAGAACAACAAACAAACACAAGATCTATAATGTTTAATGACCACACAGCAAAGGCTAGTGGAATGTTCTTTCAGAACAGTAGATGACAACATATAGCCTAACTTAACACATAAAAAGACACAATGGATGTACTGTAACTATATATAGTGCAGTGCATATTGTTTTGGAAACGTATTTGGATGGAAGAAGGTGTGAATGTAAGTAGGGATGAAGCTGTTTCTGAAGCGGGATGTTGGGTGTATATGGTACTTGTATCTTCTTACAGTTGGTGCGTTTTGTTTTTTGTCTCAACTTCAAAAGGTCACAATCTTTGGTGAAAGTGCTGGTGGGGCCTCCGTTGGCTATCACCTTCTCTCCCCGGACAGCAGACCCACCTTCACCCGGGCCATCTTCCAGAGCGGGGTGCCCAACTGCCCCTGGGCCTCAGTCAGCCCGGCGGAGGCCCGGCGGAGGGCTACCCTGCTGGCCAAGCTAGTGGGCTGCAGCGGGGGCAACGACACGGAGCTGGTGGGCTGTCTCCGGAACAAACCTCCACAGGAGCTCATCGACCAGGAGTGGCAGGTAGAGCGGCTAGACACCTCATATAGACCAGGAGCGGTAGAGCGGCTAGACACCTCATATAGACCAGGAGCGGTAGAGCGGCTAGACGCCTCATATAGACCAGGAGCGGTAGAGCGGCAGCTAGACACCTCATATAGACCAGGAGCGGTAGAGCGGCTAGACACCTCATATAGACCAGGAGCGGTAGAGCGGCTAGACACCTCATATAGACCAGGAGCGGTAGAGCGGCAGCTAGACACCTCATATAGACCAGGAGTGGCACGCCAAAGCCTTTACTGGTTTCCTTGTATCGATCTGAGTTGGTTGAAAAATGTTGGCTGAAGCCTGTAGGGAGAGTTGGTAAGTTAGTTACTTGTTGTTTAGGCTTAGCCCCCCGCCGGCTTCGCTCCCCTCGCTGGCCAGAGTTATATCTGGATGGTGTCGCCATCGACGGCTCACGGCTTTCCACCATCACGTTTATCCATGTGGACTCCTAATGTTCCCAGACGCTGGGGGGGTCGCCATCACCACAGCTGGTTTCATGTTCGATACTTGCCAACTTTACTGCGGCCTCTAACTTTATGTTCTCTACTGACCAGCGATCGCTCTGCACCACAATCACTGACGTTATCGATGGTGGTCATCACTACTGGCTGTGTGTATAATAAAGTATAATAAAGTATCACTGTTTGTAATAACTATATGGCTGTGATTCAAAAATGTGCTAAAATCAGGCGTCTCTTTTCTCTCTACTGTACTGTGTTTCAATCCATCCCGAACCGTGCACGTTTGAATTGACTGCACCTGCCTCTGTATGAGTCCATTTTAGACTCATTTCTGACCAACCAGGGCATCTCTTCCCTGATTGGTTCGGGGAATCCATCTTTCCTGTCAATCACAGGTGTGTGAAATGCAATACTTCTCATTGGCGGAGAAACAGAGGGAGGGAGGGAGCAGAGAGGACGTACCCTCTTCTGCTCTCTCTCTTTACAACTCTCTTGGGCCTCACAGCAGCTTTATTGGGTCTTTAGGTTGAATGAGATTCGTTGGAGAGGCTAACGGTGGCGTTGCTTTGCCTCGCGTTGTGCCCAGGTGCTGCCCTGGTCCGCCTTGTTCCGCTTCTCCTTCGTCCCCATGGTGGACGGGGTGGTGCTGCCCGACACACCCGAGGCCATGCTCAACTCTGGGAACTTCAAGGACACGCAGATTCTGCTGGGGGTGAACCAGGATGAGGGCTCCTACTTCCTGCTGTACGGCGCACCGGGCTTTAGCAAGGACAACGAGAGCCTGATCTCCAGGGAAGACTTCATGCAAGGTAGACACGCCCATGACGAGTGCACCTCCTCACACCCTGATACACCCATGACTAGTGCACCTCCTCACACACCCATGACTAGTGCACCTCCTCACACGCCCTGATACACCCATGACAGTGCACCTCCTCACACCCTCATACGCCCATGACGAGTGCACCTCCTCACACACCCTGATACGCCCATGACTAGTGCACCTCCTCACACGCCCTGATGCGCCCATGACGAGTGCACCTCCTCACACACCCATGACTAGTGCACCTCCTCACACACCCATGACTGAAAAAAGTGATTTTGGGGTTTACTGACCCTTTAATCTAAATTCAGATTTGTGAGACTATTCGCGGCCTAACTTGTAAGTGGCTGTGGATGAAAGCGTCTGCTAAATGACCAAACACAACGTAATTATATCCGCACACATTCACACACAACACATTGAAATGTTTTTTTCTCCTTCCACAGGCGTGAAGCTCAGCGTTCCCCATGCCAACGACATCGGCCTGGAGTCGGTGGTGCTCCAGTACACGGACTGGATGGATGAGAACAACGGCTTGAAGAACCGCGACGCCATGGACGACATCGTGGGTGACCACAATGTCATCTGCCCGCTGGCACACTTCGCCCACACCTATGCCCAGTACAACGCGCTGCGGAGCAGCGCGGGTGCCAACTCTGGGTCGGTGAACAGTGGAAACTCCCAGGGTATGTCTCCAAGTTTGTCTTTGTGTCACAATCACCCAGGACACATTAGTATTGGTTTTCTATTGACCTAATCGGATGACGTTTTCATATTTTTCTTCGGTGCTTTTAGCACATTGTTTTTGCGTTGTCAAGGTATTTGACCGTCGTTGCTAATGTTGGATTTGTAGTGCATTGATGCAGAACTGGTAAAAGGCAGAGGCGTCCCGTTACTGACAAATAATGCACACCCTGGGAACGTTGTTGACCAATCAGGATCAACGCTGTGATACCATTGTATTTGTTGATCCTACCCAACTGTGCGTGAGCTTGTCGAGATGACCGCATGTCTCTCCCCAGGCGGTGTGTACCTCTACCTGTTTGACCACAGGGCGTCTAACCTGGCCTGGCCAGAGTGGATGGGCGTCATCCACGGCTACGAGATCGAGTTTGTGTTCGGCCTTCCCCTGGAGAAGAGGCTCAACTACACCTCAGAGGAGGAGAAGCTCAGCCGTCGCATGATGAGATACTGGGCTAACTTCGCCCGCACAGGGTGAGGCTATCTGTTATATGATACATAGTATAGACTATAAACTATACTATAAACATCACAGGTCTGTTATATGATATGATCATCTGTTATATGATACATAGTATAAACTATAAACTATGCTATAAACATCACAGGGTGGTAGGAGATGTGTTCTATATATTATATATACTATACACTATACTTTAAACATCACAGAGCAGCAGATATAGAGGATTGAGGCGTGGAATGATTGTGAATGCGTCTCTCCCTCAGGAACCCCAATGTGAACCACGAAGGGCCCACGGACAGCAGGAAGCGCTGGCCGCTGTTCACCCTCAGCGAGCAGAAGTACGTGGTTCTGAACACGGAGCCGCTGAAGATCCACAAGGGCCTGCGCAACCAGCTGTGTGCCTTCTGGAACCGCTTCCTCCCGCGCCTGCTCAACATCACCGGTCTGTGGATAGCACTCGGCCACACCCCGCTGTACTTTAACAAGTTTTACATGTCGTATCGAAGGTTACGGTTCAACCATGAGGTGTCTCACCTGCTCTAAATAACAAGGTCTTTGGTCTTTGTGCCAAGTGTCAGGACTAGTGCGTGAACCTTGAATTAGCTTCTTGTAGATGGCAAGTACGAAAGAAAACAAAGGGAAGGAAATTACATTTGAACAGAAGGGGATCTGTTCCAGCTGTTAGTTGTGTCGTGACTCGTCCTGCACCTGAATGGTGCAGATGGTGTATCCTCCCCTGGAGAAGCCACTCCCCGCATGTCAGATGACGTATGTCGGGTGAAGTATATGTCAGAGGGCCGGTGTATAGTCTTTGCTTGTCCCTTAGTGCAAACAATGGACTCGGACAGTATTGATAACACCGGGGGACAACGTGCACACACTAGCAACGTCAACAAAGCACATATGTCAAGGAAGCACCGAATTCAAACCAGTTGGCTCCCTCTTCTACCGCTTCCTCTTCTAGCGTGACTGACAGGACGGCTTGTTTACAACCACTGGGTGGCTCTAGGTGTGCCGCCCAGTGGTTGGATCTTAGCCAGTCTACCTTTTAATACGTCAGCCAGGGCGGAGACTACGCATCCGTGTTTACATATCTTTGGATAATGTTGCGAATCATGTTTAATAATAGAATCGTGTGTATTAATAGAACACTTGTTGGTGAACGCTTGTTGGTGAACGCTTGTTGGTGAACGCTTGTTGGTGAACGCTAGTTGGTGAACGCTTGTTGGTGAACGCTTGTTGGTGAACGCTAGTTGGTGAACGCTAGTTGGTGAACGCTTGTTGGTGAACGCTAGTTGGTGAACGCTAGTTGGTGAACGCTTGTTGGTGAACGCTTGTTGGTGAACGCTAGTTGGTGAACGCCTGTTGGTGAACGCCTGTTGGTGAACGCTTGTTGGTGAACGCTTGTTGGTGAACGCCTGTTGGTGAACGCTTGTTGGTGAACGCTTGTTGGTGAACGCCTGTTGGTGAACGCTTGTTGGTGAACGCTTGTTGGTGAACGCTTGTTGGTGAACGCTTGTTGGTGAACGCTAGTTGGTGAACGCCTGTTGGTGAACGCCTGTTGGTGAACGCTTGTTGGTGAACGCCTGTTGGTGAACGCTTGTTGGTGAATGCTTGTTGGTGAACGCCTGTTGGTGAACGCTTGTTGGTGAACGCTTGTTGGTGAACGCCTGTTGGTGAACGCTTGTTGGTGAACGCTTGTTGGTGACCGCTTGTTGTCCTCTGTCCCGTCTCCAGACAACATCGACGAGGCGGAGCGGCAGTGGAAGGTGGAGTTTCACCGCTGGTCCTCCTACATGATGCACTGGAAGAGCCAGTTTGACCACTACAGCAAGCAGGAGCGCTGCACTGACCTCTGAGTAGAGGAACCAACGCTCCAGGGGATGGAAAAACACATGTGTTAAGCTAAGAGAACGAGTGTGTTAGAGTGTGTGTGTGTGGTAGAGAGATGGAGGGGGGGGGGGAGCAGAAAAACGGATCCATGACCACTTTCCTTCACACTCCCAGCTGAAGGTTCAGTTGACAGACCACACAAAAAGCACTGTTGTTGAATTATCCATGTTATTTATTGATGTATTTATTCATGTGTGTGGTTACGTATCAGACACGCTATGTTGTTCAGTTCACTTCTTACCATTGACTCCGACCAGGGTGTGTTGTATGTTTCTGGTTGTCCATTTCTGTGAAGGGAAGTGGTCATTAATGTGAAGGGAAGTGGGTCAATTACCTCTAATAAGTGTGTGTGCGTGTGTGCGTGTGTGTGTGTGTGTGAGATTGGGAGATTAATAAAAGTAATGTGTGTGGCTAGGAAACACTGGTTAACTGAACATCACAGGAATCTATTTTATTTGACTTCACTGCCATTCTGTTCATCACTATATATATATATATTTATATATATATATATACATTTATATATTTATATATATAGATATATATAATACACACATACTCAAATATTCAAGATGTCCCTTTTTTATTGGACTTCTCGCAGCATCGTTCCGACAGAAGCATGTTCCCTATGTTGTCAGAAGCCTGCATGCGCGTGACGTCCCAGTCTTTATGTCGTCACATCTGAACACTGAGAAACCACTAAGACTTCTTTGGGCCATTCCACCGCTTGATTCAGGACAGAATGAAACCACATCTGTGACACTTTGAAGAACACGCAGTTGATTTATTGGATGCTTAGCTTGCTAGCGCCGTGGAAACCTCGCTAGCTAACCAGTAAACCTCGCTAGCTAACCAGTAAACCTTGCTAGCTAACCAGTAAACCTTGCTAGCTAACTAGTAAACCTTGCTAGCTAACCAGTAAACGGTAGCGGCAAACGCCACTTGTTGGCTTCTTAATGTTAGCAACACAACGCTCTGAACATGTGCAGTACCTTCCTTACACGCTAACCCCGCTGTCGCTCCAAGCGTACGTTCACAAGAAGAGGCGAATACGCTGTGATTTAAATGTTGCTTCTGAACAACCATGGAAGTTAATGCCACAGGAGGAGAGAAACATGACCACTTGTGGTCATTTGGATGGGGAAGTTGGCAATAAAAAGAATGACTGGGTCTTGTGCTACACTGTGTCTATGGACGCCAGCATAGCCACGGTTAAGAGGAACCATGAATGAATACTGTTATCTGCGAGGGTTGTGAAGCTTCTTCTCGTATCGGTTCCTATCTGGACCTGTCCTCAGTCGTACATGGAGTTGTTCATTAGTTCTTCTAAGCCGACCACGTCATGTTCTGTTCTGATCCGAACAGGACGCGCCCCTGCGGAGGCCTGGGGTGTTCTAGGTGTTCATTTAAGGTTTGTTGAAACGTGAATACAAATCCCATCTTTCTGTGGCATGTCCAAGTCTGTTTTGGGCAAGTGTGTGCGTGCGTGCGTGTGTGTGTGTGTGTGTGTGCAAAAAGATAATCACAGAAAATGTATTTATTTTGTTCTGTTATTGTTGTGTGTTCTTGACGCAATATACTGGCTGATTGTAGCCCATTAGAGGGTGTGTGACTATTGTATTATTTAGCTGCTTGAAGTGGTGTAGGGACAACTACTATATTATGTTTCATATGTAGTAAAGGAAACTTCTGCTTTCAGCTCTCTGTGTGTTCCTCTTTCCTAAGTCAAATCTGTTTTTACTACTCTGTGCTGACCCCCTTGTCTCCTACGTCTCCTCTGTGACTGTGACTGACTGATTGATTCTGTGGCGTCTCCCTGGATCTCCCCTCTCTCTCACTCCAGTCAGACTTCCTCTCTGCTTCACTCGCTGCACTCGTGGCTTCCCTCATTCTAGCATGGAAGGGCTGATGTG
>OMNR01092235.1:0-7500 GCA_900303205.1 Mora moro
GCGCGCCGATGCCTGGTCGTGGAGTTGACCTGGCTTTGAATGCGCTCGTTGTTGTGGGAGACATTTTGAAATGCCCTTTACCCTCGTTCCCTACGCCCGCGAAAGCACGAGGAGCCAAAGCATGCGTTGTGTTGTGAAACGATGGCTGATCTTTGTCACAGACAGCCATGTGTCTCGTTGTATTGACCCTAATATAGTGGTGATAAAACTACAGTAAGTACAAAGATCAATGTATTGAGATGGAGACATGGAATATTACACTTTGACGTTACGGTATTCATTTGTCCGCGGTATGATGTATCGTGTTATGTAAATCCTACATTTATCAGTGCGGGTTGAAAGTCGACCTCTAACCTACTTTTTCGTCAGGATTACAAAAAAGGGACCGCAAAGGACGTGTTTTATTTATTTATTTGATGTCCCTGTGGCGCCCTGCGTGTGCCCGAATAAGACGTCTGTTTCAGGTGCTGGCCGGGTCTGAGATCAAGCAGGAAATGAGGATGTTTGTGGGAAAACAGACGCACGTTTGACTGTGAAGGTCTTTCTCAATAGGCCCCTTCAACAGTACAGGGATCAGAAGTGTAAGACTAAACTCAAATGTCATTTAAATGAGCCCTTTCTTGCTGTTGGGGGGACCGATTGAACATGAATTAGGCTGTAGAGTTTAAGTATGTTCATATAATATATACAATATAATTTCTTTTGATTATTTGACAGTGAACAGCAATAGCCACAAAGTACGTATTACTAAGTTTGTAGTCTGTAGTCCATTGGAAGAATGGGGAAATATTATTCCAATGGGGAAATATTTTAGGGGGGTATATTTTATAGGAAGTAAATGAAAAATAAAAACAATAACGTCTTGATAAAACTGTGCATTGGCTTTATTTGACGAGCATACAGGGACAGCCCCTCTCAATACATACACAATATTAATATCTGTTTAAACACATCAATACAAAGCCACACACAGCTTTGTGACACAAAACACAGAGCCAAGTACTGTCTCCTTACAATTCCTGTACGGTGATATATTAATATTTACAAATATATTTTCCACACATTGGAGGTGAGAGAGAGCGCGCGCGATAGAGAGAGAGAGAGAGAGAGAATTGAATTGGCAAAATTGAATTACTTGACGTAGTGCAATGAGTGAATGCAAAATTCATAGATATGGTGGTAAGCTGCTGTCTGTATCGTGTCTTTTTCTAGGTTTATTTGAAAAAGTAGCAAATATGTTCATAAAAATAAAAACAAAACTGTTTAACCATTACAATCAGTGTAATTAAACAAGAGTCAGATAGGCATTTCAAAAGGGTCGGTTACAGGAAACATGCGTTGCTGCCCTCAGGATAACCATGCGATTGGACAATAAAGTAACGTGTTACACAACAACAAAACAATTCAACACGTTTTGCACATTTGAGTGTAATAGCCTTAATCAACATGCAAAGACTCAAATTCAAATGAGGAAATTGTTAAAAGGTACCCCTGATGAATGAGCGAGGTTTTATAATGACATTTGAATGGCATCACACTGATTTCTCTAAACATCTATTTCAAACACAATGGCTGACGTCAGCGATTGTGTTTGAAATAGATGTTTAGAGAAATCAGTTTAGCCCAGCGATAAGTGAGAGCACAACGTCTCCATGGGAACAGAGCGCTATTACGTACTCTGTATAACAGTGGACATCACATTTGTTAAGCTTGTACTGTGTGTGTGTGTGTGTGTGTGTGTGTGCGTGCGTGCGTGCGTGCGTGCGTGCGTGCGTGCGTGCGTGTGTGTGATACGTCTGTGCTCTGAGAGAGGCTTCACAGGCACCCTTTAAAAAGAGAAAAGGTTCCCTGGACCCTGGAACCTCTTGAGCATTTTGGCCGGTCTGTGGGCCCCGATCTTCGCGCTCAATACCGGTGGGGGCCGTTGCAACCAATCAGCTTCACGCTGTGTCACCTCAGGGAGAATGACCTGAAAAAAAGAGTACACACACACACACACGCGGTTAGAGACACAATACCCAGCATGGGATACCTACCAAACCTAAAATTGGAAAAATCTCCGCAAAAGAGTCGATGGGGCGGACCGCCCAGACACGCGTATGAAGGAGTACTCTCTTCTATTAGAGAATAGCAGAGCGTGACGGTGGCCCTTTAATCATTAGTCATCAATGCATGCTCCCCTGGGGTCCATTTTACCTAATAAAGTTTCTTCATTCCATGTCGGTTCCATCTGGACTTTCACATGACCGAACACACTCCAGTCTGCACCACCTTGCCGCTGTGGTTTTTACCATAGCTGAGGAGAGAGCGAGGGAGCGAGAGAGGTGGTATTAAACGCTTTGATTCCTAAATGGTATTTGATTCAAGTGGGAGTCGGAGAAGGCAGAGGACTTGAGACTAGACCGAGACCGAGTGAACTCAACACACACCCGTTGAGGTTGGCTGGCTCCGAGTGGTAGGCGTGCTTGCCCTGCTCGGCAATAGTGGGCACGTGGTGCGGCTCGCTCTGGCTGTGGCAGGTCTTCAGCGGGAAGAAGTGGCTCTTGAGCTCGGTGGGGCTGGGGGGCAGGGCCATGCGGTCCGTGCCGGGGACGTTGCCGTTGATCTCCGGCACCTTCGGGCCAGAGCGCTCCGGGTCCGGGTCGGGGCGTTTGCGCGGCCTGGAGGGCGAGGAGACGTCGACGACCTTGATGTCCGGCACTTTGGACTGCCTTACGATGGTCTCCGAGTGAGCCGCCTGGAGCTTCTTCATGTGGTTGATGGCCACGGTGGCGTTGAATGCTTGCTGGAGGAACGCGTGGAGATACAGGTGTCAGTGGGTTTTAAGACGTAAGAATACTGTAAATATTCTTTTGATTGGAATATATGTCAAACACATTACACATTGTTAGCAGTGTACATGTTCCTTTCCTTCAAATTCCAAATCTATATATAACAATTGCGTTTGATGATAATTGAAGATAATTTAGCTTAAAGTAAGAGCTCTGAATCACAAAACAACCTTGATTACAGAGCAGGATCTATGGAGAACGCTCCTTCATCAGGGAGAACTGATTACGATGCTTTAAAGGCCCTCAGGGGCCTGGCCCTTGGTGAGCTCGGTAAGAACTTACCTTCCACTTGGACTTGGCAAAGTTCTTTTGGATTTGAACGCTGACAGAGTGGTAAATGTCCTGGCTTCGCGCTGTCTTTCCAATGATCCTTGGAGGACAAAAATGCTTAGGCTTGGATTACCAATAGATTAGAAGGACCCCTAATAATTGACCTATTTGTTCTGCCAAATGCATTTCATGGTTGAGTTTTTAAATAAGTTACGTTTTTAAATAATAATATTATATTATTATTAGAAACATTACCAGTTGGCTTTATAAAAGACAGGTGGAAAGAGAAGGCTGCTGACGGACACTCACCAGGGGTGCCGGAGAGCCTGTTCTGTAGAGTAGCGCATGTTGGGATTCTTTTGCATCATGTTGCTTATGAAATCTTTAGCTGAATTTAAAAAACAACAATACATTAATAAACAGATAGATAAATAGGGTTAATATCTCTACCCATGTGTACAACTGTAAAAGATCTACTTACCAGATTCAGAGATCTCATCCCAGAAGGGAGAATCAAACTCGTACTGTGCCTTCATGATCTTGGAGAAAAGCCGTGTCTCGGTTTCCTCATAAAAAGGGGGATATCCGCAGAGCCTAGGAGGATACAACAAAAGGTTAAAACGCTTCAGAGACTATGTTGTGTTGGCGCTTGTAAAATATTTAGTGCCACTAGATGGTGCTACAATTCAATAAGGGCCATTCTGTACACACTAGATGGCGATCTAACTTTACCAGTATACTGCCTATTTGACATCCGTGAGTTTGACTCTATGCTTTGACCATCCAGAAATACAAACACACGATCCAGGAGCAGTGACACTTACAGAATATAAGTGATGACACCGATGGACCAACAGTCCACTGCCTTGCTGTACGGTTTCTGGGCCAACACCTCTGGAGCTGAAATTTAGGAAACCGTAGTGTAAGCAAAAAGTACATCATGCACTAATAATAATCCTAATAATATTCAGTATAAAAGGAATGAAAACGAAAAATTTAATAAAATCGTACATATATTATGCCTGTTTTTTCCCTTACCCACATATCCCGGAGTGCCACAGGCTGTTGACATGATGCCATTGTCGACCATCTTGGAAAGGCCAAAATCACTGATCATGATCTTGGAGTTCTCATCCTGGCTGTAGTACAGGAGGTTCTCTGGCTACACAGGGGGGGGGGGGAGAGAGAAGGAAGCTCAGTAAACGATCCTCTCACCTCGTAGGCGTCACTTGTATAACTATCGTAACGATGATTACGGTCGTATCTAATGAACTGCGAGGCCCCGTGGGGTACCTTGAGGTCTCGGTGAACCACTCCACTCTGATGCAGGTAGCTGACAGCCTGCAGGACTTGCCGAATCACCCGGCTGGCGTCCTTCTCTGAGTAAACGCCCCGGTCCAGGATACGATCGAAGAGTTCGCCGCCCGAAACACTGCCACAGCGGAGACAACATCGTCTTTAATCATTCTTCCCCCCGTTCTGTTTCCAAGCGGAGTGCTGCGGAGTGCTGCTTAGTGCTTAGTAACAACCTTGTTGGTCCTTGGACCGACAAGGAGACCAACTCACAGCTGCATGATGAGGTAGTAATGGGATCGGCTCTCGTAGAAGTCCTCCAGTCCCACCACGTTCTCATGTTTGATCCTGGAGAGAGAGACACAGAGAGACAGAGAGACACAGAGAGAGACAGAGAGAGAGAGAGAGAGAGAGAGAGAGAGAGAGAGAGAGAGAGACACACACACAGACAGAGACAGAGAGACACAGACAGAGAGAGACACAGAGAGACAGACAGAGAGAAAGAGACACAGACAGAGACAGAGAGACAGACAGAAAGAGAGAGAGAGACAGAGAGAGAGAGCGAGAAAGAGAGAGAGAGAGAGACTTAGTTTAAACATTCCCTGCACACAGTGGAAAAAACATCCAGGCATGGGCTTCAATGATGTTAATAATATATGTTTTATGTGTTGTCGTGTGTATATGTATGATGCTTTGATGTTAATGTACATTTGTAGTAGCACTGCCTCATGGACACTCATACATTTGTTTATCTATCTGGTCGTCTTTGGAGCTGCTCCAATATCGATTTATGTTACGATTGTTCATCCTCGATTGTAATTGTCATTTTAACTTCTCCCACTACAGACATTTAGAAGTGAAAGACGTGTACCTAGAGGAGCGTGGCAGCGTGATGGAGGTTCACCGGGTTGCTACTTACTTCCTCAACACCGCAATCTCGTTCTCCAGATTGAGGTCTCTCTTCTGCTTCTTCTTCACACACTTCATGGCAAACAGCTTGCCGGTCTTCCTCTCCTTCACCATGTACACCTCGGAGAATGCCCCCCTTGGCAGGAAACACACAAACACACTGTTAACAGACTTGTTGCTTATCGCCCATACGGCAGCACGCAGCAGCAGTACCCATGCAGCTCTGCCTTCTCGTTAGCAAAGGGTCTCTTGGTGACTGATTAGTTCGGTAGTCATTAAACCAGGCCCAACGTGAACCAACCTGGGCGCCTTGGTTGTTATGCACGTCCCAATCTCCCTCAACAATCACGGTCCTGGTGATTCAGCCAAACCAACGAGAAATGATTTATGGTTTGAGGAAATGGTGATTGTGTTTAGTGCAAACTCTTTGGATTGGTACAGACCAAAAAGAGACCCACCAGCAGTGGTATTTCAGTGTTTTTACAATTAGTGTTCCTATGATACCAGGCTGCTATGATAACACATGGGTCGTAGCTAGTAATCCAATGCTAAACAAGACTTGACAAGACTCGAAGACGACCCTCACTCCCTGCATACATCTACACAAGCACATCTTGTTCTTCACACAGTTAATAACATATTATTGCTGTACCATATTGTCCCATGACCTCCCTGCTCATTACGTTCTAATGAGCAATATACTAATATACTTCTAATATACTTTTCCTTGTCTCTGATTCCCTCACAGAATGCTTAGCTGAATGTACTTCTCTCCATATACCAGGACACCTAATAGTTGCTGATCCTTAAATCCTTACAATTCCTTGACAATATGCTTTAATGGATCCTGACAGATTGAATGGTTTGGCTGACCCAAAAAAAAGTTAAAGGTTCCAATTGAAAATCCATTAGGTGCAGAGTGCAGAGATTAGGCCCTCACATGGCTGCCGCGGTAACCAGGCCCTGTTCTATTTCATGGTGTTCTGTCCCCATGCTATCTTCAGCATTGTCTGGAAATAGTTGTTCCACCAAGGTGGATTAGGCCCTTTATCCCTTACGCAATGGAAACTGTGTCGCCCTGCCCGTCGGTGTCCCAGGTACACGGCTTAGGCACTGAGCATGCTCAGTAGGGGTTGGGGCCAGACCGACCTTTTAGCCTTCAGGCCGGGTGAGAGGCATGAGACGGGGAGGGCTTAACATAGACAGGATAAGCAGGTGACAAGGAACGGCCGTCGGACATATTGAAGTCGGTGAGAGTTATTGAACTCTAATGAAAGTGGTCGACCGTTTACCTGATGCTACGATGGAGGATTCCATTATTATCAGGCGTGCTCTATTTGGAGCACTGAAATCATGTTTAATGCCTTGGATGATAATAATATGTGAGAGAGAAGTACACGTTTTTTCATTTGGCTTGCAGGTTTTGATTTTTTTGGTTGTTTTGATTGTCGTTTTGTTTAGGATGAGGAAAATGGACGATTCCCTGCCAATACCGCAGCCTCCGAAATTCAGGCAGAATAAAAACACACGCACACACACACACACACAGACACGCAGTAACATCACAACACTTTGCCAGGCTGAACTCATTCCTCCTTGGCTGCCGTGACTCATGATTCTCTATGGAGAGTTACCTTGCTGCCCAACGTGACCCTCTAGAGAAGTTTTTCATCAAACCACAATGACAGCCCGTGTTAGCCACAGTGCTGTTCACTGGCAGTCTGAAGGACCACGGACCGAATGTTCGAATGTCACGTGCATCAATGTAGAGTAAAACAAAGGGAAGTAGGGAAAGTAAAACAAAAAGTTGAAGAAAAAACGATAGGTTACACTTATCGTAAACCCTTTTTCGCGGAGGCGTCGTCGTGGGACAAAACACAGTAGTACCCGTGCGCTGGTACACGAAAGGAGCAGACCCATAATTAGTCTTATGAGCGACACCTGTGTTTGTCCTACGATGACGCCTCTGTGAGAAGGGGTCTATATAGCCGGGGGGTTAAATTGAAACCCCCCACCCCCCCCGGGAGAGTGAGTGGGGCCTGCTGAGAGAGAGTATGAGCAGCAGGAAACAATTTGGTGGATGTTTATATTGTGGTTGATAAGGCCCACAGAGAGAGGCCTCATTTGCTGTGTTACGCGTCACGGGCACTGTAACCCCCGCTGGGTAATAACAAGCACGTCAGCTTTACACCCGGGA
>OMNR01092242.1:0-10336 GCA_900303205.1 Mora moro
CAGTTGCAGGCTATGAACTACATCTAGTGGCCTGCCTTTGGACAGTGACCTGGACAATGGGAGTGTCAGCATTGTCAGCAGAGTCGAGAGGCTCCAAAAGAAGCATATCTGATCAATCCTGGAACTGTTGTGGCAATTCATGTAAAAATCATCATCACTTTCTAAATGGATAGAGGACGACACTATGTTGCAAATGGATTTCATGATGATGTTGACTGCTGCTGTTTGCCTTGGCCAGGGGACTCTTGAAAAATATTTCTAATCTCATTGAGTTTTTTCTGGTTAAATAAAAGGTATGCACTAGATAGCATAGCATTATCTTTTCCACACATGAGCTCCCATCAGTTGTAGTCACAGAAAGTAACCCTAGTTTCTAGCATCAAACATCTGCTCCTCATCACCAGGCTTGTCTCACCAAGAGGGATTGGATGGGAGACATTTTAAAAAGGAGGGCACGAGGAAGATGGACCATGAAACAGTTAAGCCAAAGCAGGATTCTTTCCTGTTAAAGTAAAGAACATCACATACCACCACATGTTATCACTGGCTGTACCAACACGTCTACCACCAGCTTAACTGTCAACTAAAAGTACCTGGACTTCGGCATCATAAGCATAGACAGAGCACAAGGAAACAGCAATAAACATAACACCACTACAATAAGCAGTTCCATCGGTCATCAGAGCAAGTTAAGATGTGTTCAAATTGTCATACGACACCAGCGCATCCGAGTGACTACAAGCGCAACTGGGAAAAATAATCCCAAAAAAAGGGTGGTGTAACCTTCGCTCCCAGATTAGACAGTATATTTGTTTACGTGTTCAACAGAAACTGTTCATAGAGATTTTGGGATCCTATTTGATTATGATGTGATGTTATATGAGCATGCATGTTGATCTCATCCCCGCAGTCATCTACATTGGTCTCAGTGAGGACAGGATGGTTACCTATTTCGGTAGGTTAGTGCAGAAACTTAAGGAAACCTTTGTCTCTCGTCCAGACAGAAGTTGTCACACGTGTCATATGCTGAGTGTCTAAATATCATGACATTAATATGTTTCATACCTAGGCCTATTTACTCTCTAATGCAAAACCCATTGTTTACGATGTTGGTGTATTTCTAGTTCGACTTTGGTCCAGATGATGTCAACATGTATCATGACATGGTATCATTTCAATATGTATCATGACATGGTATCATGTCAACATGTATCATGGCATGGCATCATGTCAACATGTATCATGACATGGTATCATTTCAACATGTATCATGACATGGTATCATTTCAACATGTATCATGACATGGCATCATGTCATGATCAACATGTATCATGACATGGCATCATGTCAACATGTATCATGACATGGCATCATGTCAACATGTATCATGACATGTTACTGCTGACAAACGTGTTTTACGATTATAATCTGAAACTATTGTCTTGGTGGTTTGGGGGGGAAAGGAAATGTAATGGCAATTTTTATATAACACGATTTACTGTTATAAAAAGCTATGTACTTGTGAAAATGTCGATGTGATGAAGGTTAGCTTAAGCTGGTGTTGTTTACACAGCATTGTTATATTTATGAGTCTATTCTGATACAAACAAGTCAACAAGTCGCGGCCTTGCCTTCCGTTACCTCCCCATGAACCTCTGATAGTATCGATAATACTGACTATATTGTTAATATGACTACATGGAAACTGATTAAAGACTCTTACTTGATGCGGGACCCCATCTTTACATCTCAACTACAGGACACGACGGATAGCGGAACACTTCGCCTATTTCTAATAACCTGTCAGACAGACTCGGGTGACGCCATGGTCCCGTGCGTACTTCCCGTTTCCTGCGCACTGAACTGTGGGACTTGTAGGGCGGTAATCGGAAGTGAGGTACTATCAAACGTGCTTTGTTGGGCTAGAAACTACAAAAACAACAATACATATTTGGTCACGTACTGTCACATGACAAGACGGGGCGGGTCTAAATCGCTGCGTAACTAAAGCTGCGTTCACAGCATGTAGGAACTGGGACCATTCCGCCGCGTAACTAAAGCTGCGTTCATAGCCTGTAGGAACTGAGACCATTCCGCCCGCCCGAACCTTTGCCTTAAGAGCTTTCAAGTGGTTGAAATAAATCGAAAAAGTATAATGAACCTAGATTTACATCCTTCAAAGTGGTCTCAAATGGTTAAATCTGATTGTTTCTTATTATTCAACTCAATATTGCTATATATTGTCTACGATTATTAATTGTTTACATTGCTACTTATATCACTCCCCAGTGGTATTTACTGGATTTGTTGGCTGTTTACTGGATTTGTATGGGGTACTTAATTGCACATTGGATAAGCCGAGTATAACCTAGCAACAAAGTGTATTTCATGACCACTGACATCCTAAACGTCAAACCTTCAATTAGATCACTAACACTATTGAATTACTAGTTCAGTTTAGTTCATTGGTTTCCACACGTTAAAAGACAACCTAAACAAGTTAACGAGAAAATTGAAAAGGGCGCAAAGTTGAAAGCCCTTTGTGCGACTTGAAAACAGAAAATACATGTATTATTTGATTTAAAAAAAAAAGAATACATAATACAGTAGTACACCATCCAGGGCCATAAGTGAGGCTCTAGCGCACTCTGCAGCCAGAGTAAGGAAATGCACCAGAGAAGTTGAGGCCAAAAGCATACATGCTTTTCTCCCAAGAACCATTTAATGCCATAACACAGTAACAATCTGAACATGATCCACACCTACTGTAACACAGCAGAACGCCTTGCAGTAGCAGCACTGACTAACCAGCCTACTAGATAACACAGGACATTGTTCACATTGGATATTTAAATATAAGATATCTAAGTACTCACTAATGTGAGTAACTGTCAAGTTCTTCTCGTGTACTTCACTGTGTAGTATTACTCAGGTGTACTTTCTGAAATTACTATATAACCAACACTAGAGTATTAGTATGGGACTTAAGCACTCTGGCCCAGCAATACAATTTAACATTGAAAGCACATTGCCAGAGATCATACCTTGTATTTTACAGTTTGATTTCCCACCACTGGTCACACCTGTACAATACCACCAACAATCATTTTAAAATTGCGATATATATATATATATATGTTCAAATGACATAACAAATTCAGAGAGGGACGTTAACAAGTATAGCCATTACATCTTTATTGAAAACCATGGAAACCATTTATTTTTATTGAAAAACATGCCATGTCTACTACTAGGTATATATAGAAGGGCAAAAAATGGGAGATGTTTTCAAGAACAAAACGAGAAATAGGAGCAGGTTAGGAGGTATCCATAGTCTGTACGTGTTCTCCCACTGTGTCCAGGTTTAGGGGGGTTACCACCTTTGTCAAGACCCCAGTTGTTCCTCTTTTGTACTTGTAATCGCCAGTCCTGGATTGAAGGGAATAAATACATAAATTACACACTTTTCCTACAGGTTTTAACTCAACCAGGTGCTGAGTATCCATATTTCACAAACAAAGGTTTCTGTTAAATATAGACCAATTGTAATTGGAATCTCAATGGACACATCAAAACACATCTACCAAGATCACAGCACACCGATAGAACTCTGGGAAATCGCATGCAAGTTAGTTGAGTGGCTTGAGGTAAGCGGAAATGAATGAGGAAAAACAAAAAGGTTTGAATAAACTTTCAGTTGAGAAGGTTAGTACACAAACACAGCACAGTGTTAGAGGCAGGTGGAGTGGACCCTGCCAAGTTCGCACTTCTAGAAAACACATTTTACTCACTGGCGCAATGTTTCGAGCTCATTTAGTCTTCAAGCACAACAGGCAACAGGGTACAAGTCAGCCACCATTTTCATTCATTATTTCCAGTTACGATACACTTATGATTAAGTATGTGGTTTTAACATGCATGCAAAATGCATTCAAACAGCCTTTCAGGTTAAAAAATAAATCTGGCTTGCAAGCAGAACCCACAGAAACTGGATTTGTATTCTATAATACGAGGATAATGGTATAACTTAATACTGAGACACAATATACAACATTGTGGTGTATATTGAAAACCTACATTTTGCGAGTTTAGTTTAGCATTGGGCAACATTTAAGATCCAGCTGTGATATTTGTACTATTATCATTCAAATGCAGCACTTAATAAGTGCAAGTCTTTGCCGTCTTTTTAAAATTTGCCATAATTTAGAGAACATTTTTTTACCTGACACCCTTCTTGTTAGCCTCATCGTGAGGCCTGATGTAATCCACCTTGCCTTTGGTGATGACACACAGGTCAATGTTGCTACCGGAGCCCAGATCATTGAAGATTCCTCCTGCAATAGCGTCACGCACAAGCCTCTTGGCCTCTTCCTCCTGAGAAAAATAGTCAATTGATCATAGTGTTATTGCTTAAAAATAAAATTCACATTTTATATTTTTCAAAACTGCAAACGTACAAATGTACAGTATTAAAAGGAAAGACGATATTCATCAAATAAGATCCAATTGATTATTGAGCTACAAGTGTGAAACCATTTCTATTTAGGATTTCTTTTGTAGATGTATTTTGTAGACATATAATGCTTTGGAATAAAAGTATGGAATTACATGTAATATATGTAACATGTTTTTGTACCACAACTGACAGACTACATTTATGTAATCTGACCCTGACCATGTATAAAACAAACCACCTCCATATTTGGCTTGTAGTGATCCTCAAACACTGCCATTGCTGCAAGGGACCCAGAGCCTTTAAAACAAAACAAAACAAATTCAACAGGGCCTCGCTTTTCATTTTCAATAGCTACTTATTTTCTAAAGGTCCATATTGAAATGAGTCACAGCTAGATCCCCGTATTTTGCATAGAACTAGGGCTAGGCAATACGGCCAAAATCTTCTATCCCAATATAGGTCATTTAATATCTCGACAACGATATATATCACGATATATAGCATGTTTTCTGGTAATTCAAGAATATAGTCTATATGTATGTATGAATGTACATTTTCAAAGTACATACATGTTAAACGATAACTCACCCATGGTGACATAAGGCAGCTTGTCGGTGGAGCCATGGGGGTAGATGCTATAAAGGTGGGGGCCCATACAGTCCACGCCTCCGAGCACAAGAGCCGCCCCGATGTAGCCCTGGTACCTGAACAACCAACACCTGGGTTAATACAGCCCTGATGTAGCCCTGGTACATGAACAACCAACACCTGGGTTAATACAGCCCTGATGTAGCCCTGGTACCTGAACAACCAACACCTGGGTTAATACAGCCCTGATGTAGCCCTGGTACCTGAACAACCAACACCTGGGTTAATACAGCCCTGATGTAGCCCTGGTACCAGAACAACCAACACCTGGGTTAATACAGCCCTGATGTAGCCCTGGTACCAGAACAACCAACACCTGGGTTAATACAGCTACAGCCAAGAACTTGAGAATAGCACAGTTAGCAATTCTGCGATCTGTTGGATATCGTCTGTTTATTGAATTGAAAACCCCATCCTACAACATAAATCTAATTAAACGCAAAATTCCATTCCTAGCAGTTTATTTACCGTGCCAATTATAAAAACAATGCTTTTAAATCTGCAATGTTTTCCCATTAGCAACCTCTAGTTGCTTGAGTTGTAGCTACAGTTAAATCAGTAGCTAAGAAAGTGGACCAGAATAAAACGAGTTCCCTGGCTGGATTGACTCGTGGATGAATTTTCATTCTTGAGAAAATGTGTAGCTCGCATCTTCATCTGTTTTTGGAGTTAATAGCTATAGTTTAAAAGTTACATAGTGCAGGTTTAAGTATTTCTGTTTTTGCTGGTGTCTAGTGACTGACCTACACTGAGCTGAGAACTTCAAAATCACCAATAGTGTACAGAAAAATACGTGGCCAAAAGTGTGTCTACAAATTACTCTTTAAACCAATGACTCCAGACTCACCAGACTGAAAAACACAGACAGCTCTACCACAGGATACATCCGGTTCCTAGCTTCTTCTAAAAGCACACCCCAATCTAGACACTGCATCTCAATGGGAACTTCAGTGTCATCCAGTTCTGTCTAACCAGTCATAAGCACAAGGTGAGCCGAAAGACTTTCAATTGACTTTGATAACATTTTATCCAAAGAGTTGACAATACATTTAAAGACAGACAAATAAGATGCTACTGGTAACCTTACCTGAAGAGCATTTGTTTGAGCATGCGGTTAGCGGTAGCAACACGAGGCAGCCTGCCTGTGGACAGAGCGTGCAGCTCTAGGTTGGAAGATATGATCTGGGTGGTCATCTCTGTGTCTGCAGCTGTACCTGCTCCACAGCAACTGCAGAAACAGAACGAGTCATATCGCGACATGTATTCACACACTTTACAACTAGAACGATGAATGAAACGCCTACTTCTCACTTGATACCTTGTTCATTGGTTCTTACTCAACTTAAAAATGTAGAGTAGGTGAGCTACATCACATTGTTTAGCCAATAAGCAGAAAGTTAACGTCCAGGCAGCACACCGGCTAATGAAATAGCATTCATTAAAAGTGCACTTGCCACTGCACTGACCTCAAAACACAAGAATTGAGATAGTGGTATGCTTGTGAATGTGTAAGCGCTCATTCTCAGGCTTTTCGATACCTACCATTTCTATTGAACTCAAATCCCAAAATGCACCGCATGATGGCGCACCGTCCACAGGTACACCACCAGCATAGCTCGATGGATGGATTCTCTCTCTCTCTCTCTCTCTCTCTCTCTCTCTCTCTCTCTCTCTCGTATAAACAGACTCAAACTGATGAGATGATATCTCACCTGCACCAGCTGCTGTCAACATTTCTAACACAGAATGGCCAGAATGAGAACAGATAGCAGCCATCTTTGATATCGGCTAGTGGCTGTCAACTGTTTCGATCGTCGGACTGAGCCAAGCAATGGCTTATGGGCAACGCAGGAAAGGGTAGCTTCAGAGTAGTGTCACTTGACCGTGACACGATTCTGAAGCTACCCTTTCCCTCAGTCCGACGATCGAAACAGTAAGAGAGAATAAGAGTTTGTCGTGACTATTTAAATAGCCTACCATGTTTTAAACAAGTGTGGCCATGTGTAACGTGGTTAACGCTGTATTTGAAACTTGCAGTGACTTACAGAAAATCTGCTTCCATGTTAATTCCGATCTCAGACCTTTTTAAAGCATATTAGAGTTAGATGACCCAGCATGCCAACATAATGAAGCTGCTTGCTAAGCTCCAGTACTCACTAAATGTTGGGAGAAATGTAGTGAATCTTGGAGCAGTTCTTGTCTGCCACAATCATGCCTTCAGTAGCTCTGGTGTCAGCTCCAAGGACAATCCCATCCTTCAAAAGATTAACATTATACAATTATATTCACCATCGTTGAATACATTTGGTATTCAATTACGTAGCACTTAAGTCAATTGAAAAATGTACTGTCTAAACATCCTTCAATTGCCATGTTTAAAGGCTGACATTACTGACAATATAGACAACAATTACTATTCTCCAACACGCCTTTAGTCCCTTTGGTTCTACAGTAAACCAAGGTCCTGTTTGCTGAGCTTTGAGTTAAGGGGAGAGTACTGTGTATTTAATACGATGAGCTGCAGTTATAAAGTACTCCCACAATATGGGAACTTAATCGATGGCATTTAACAGGCTGATTCAAATCTGTGGCTGCGTGACAATGATACGACAAAAGACATTATTTACATTTAATTTGAGCTTTCCCAGTATTCCTGTCAACCTAGATTGTTTCACTTACCTTGAAAACAATACCACAGATTGTGGTGCCCGTCTTGCGTGCCGCAGGTGTGCTGCATCCCAGTGTTGTAGAATCAGCTTCTAAAACTGCATTTCTAAAAATGTATAACGACAAGCATTAATATAAATGTACATGTATGTGCAAGTAAATGCATGTTGTGCTATACACACACGTTTTCTCTTTTCGTTTTGTATAATTGAATTTTATACATTTTATATATTATTCCATAAAATGGAATAACAATGACAAAGTGACAAAAATGATCATTATCTTCTTAAAGACCTCTCGGGATCTTCGTTAGTTTAGGCCTGGCCAGATTATATCCAAAATGCCAATATGCACGAATAACATAACGTAAAAAAAAAAAAGCAGCTCAACCTGTCTAACGCATCTTCAGCCCGACTCCAGGGAGCGGAGCGTTATCCAAGACCCAGTTAGCAGCAGCTAACCTAGCGTGCTCACTGGGCATCATTGGTAACACGATTTTTAATAATAACCAACTTCCACAAAAATTAGCAAATGTGTTTATAGCAAAAACGAACTTAACTAATACATTGCGAGAGTTCCGGACATTAAATGTGTCTACATGAAGTGAATTGTCTTGTATAGGACCAAAAGTCTGAGTCATTGAAGCAGGAGCCCGCTGTAGCCGCACGGCTAGCAGCAGCAGCATCATATCTCCATCTAAATACTTACTTCTCACAGTTCTCCCTGATCTAAACTGTACAGCACACCATACGCCATATATCCCTCCCAACCTTACCTTTTACAATTGTCGAAACTGAAACCTCCAAATTGTGCCCGGCTAACAGACAAAGTCGCCATTTTTTTTTAGAGGGGATCTTTGTTTCCGGGAAGTAGAAGTGACCGGATGTCGCCGGATGTATACGGGATGTACGGTCACGACTTGGACCGCTCTTATTACACATCAAAACATTATAAAGTAATACATCATAATAAAACATAAGATTTAAAAAAACATCCATAATGTGGACCAAAAAATAACAGTTATTTGTTATACAGTTGATTAAATAAGAGCTATTTATGAAAACCAATAGCTACTTGTTATAAACCGGATGTTGTCCACTGGCATATCTCATGTAGTCCTGTAGGGTTCATGTAAAACTTTAAGCCACAGCAGCACCATTTGTCAAACGCAGAAATTGTTCAGAGGAATAGTTAACTAAGGCATTCTTAATCAATCAAAATATGACCATAACATCTGAGACTGCAAAAACTAAGAATGACATTGGACATTCAACAAAATGACAAAGAACACTTCACTTACAAGAACTCTTATCAAGGACAACTTATGACATATATATTCATCATTTGAGATATTTAAAATAGCTACATGAATTTTAATCATTTACATGTTTCTATGCCTTGACTATGTGCTATTACTTTCAGTCCATAGGCCTATTAATACAAACTACATTTTAATTATCATCTCTGTGTAATTACTGGCTAGGCAGACACACAACTATTAGCATTACATTATTACCAGTGATCACGGTGTAAACAGATACGTTTAGCGGATTACGTTTTTCTAAATAGTTTGTCATGTTTTTCACTTGAATGGGATGAATGCCAATCTGATGCCAGCTGGTTGGCAGGGTAATTTAGGGGAAAAAGGTTTGCTATCAGGGGAAGCAGATCAAATGGATGTCAGGCAGGAAGCGTGTAGTGCATTACATTGATTGGGGTGTCTATCAGGAGAGCTGATAGAAAACAGGTGGATGAAGAGTAATCAGAAGGATTTGGATGTTTTCTAGTTTTCTGACCTCAACCTGGAGAAATGTCAAAGGGATTCTTTCCTCATCACATGTATAGCCTGATTTGTCTTTGAAATGTTCTACAAATCACAAGTTAGTGGTATCCTAGTTAGAATTTAGATTTCTTATTTTTATTTAATTAAAATGTTTAGAATGTTAGAATTTCTTCCAACCTTTGTTGTTCCCACTGTCCTTTGTGATGGTAAAATGGAATAATGGAATTGAACCCCAAATTATGTCATGAATCAGAAATATACATTTTGAAGGATGAAGGCTGGTAAATAGTATATTTGATTTGATTTGATTTGGGGTTACAAAACATAAAACATCCCAGAGGTTAGCACTTGAAAGTATATTTAAAAAGTATTCATTTATTATAATATATAATCATTCATCTCTTTCATGTAAACATAAATACATAAATAATTTGAGTAATACCTATAACACCTATTTAAAACAGATTTAAGACAACTATAGCTTTCTGAATTATCATACTGAATTACTTATTACATTTCATGTCATATGCGTAATGTGATGTGAATTCTGAATTGATTTTTGTGTTGTCAATGCTATCTGCCATATAATCCATTATTTGGACTAGATTTATATAAAAATGTGTCTTAGTAAAAGTAGTTCTGGAGAATACATAGGTTTTCTCTACAATTCTACGTTTTCTCTAGCAGTCTTTATCATCATTGTGTCATACGATTGATATAAGCAAGGTACTTTGACCATACTTAAGTCTTTTATAGGTCACAAGTCAAATTATCTTGATTT
>OMNR01092257.1:0-11490 GCA_900303205.1 Mora moro
ATAAATGGCTTGTCCTCTCAGGAGGCAGACAAACACACAACAAGGGAGAATAGATTTCCTCATCATCGTCGCAGAACATTGTCTACAGACACACACACACCCTTAATGCATTATTATTAGGGAACAAATGGCAGAGAGAGAGAGAGAGAGAGACAGAGAGAGAGAGAGAGAGAGATAATGAGGAGAAAAGGTGATTATTGAGGGCAAATGGACAAGGCGGAAAACCACCTGGTAAACAGCAGAACGATCAGACACACCCACCGGACTGACAGACAGACAGGCAGGCAGGCAGACAGACAGCAAGACAGACAGAGACAGGCAAGGCAGGCAGGCAGGCAGGCAGGCAGGCAGACAGACAGAGACAGGCAGGCAGGCAGGCAGACAGACACGTCAAATGACCATACTGAACGCCGCGCTGCTGGGGTGAGGGTGTGGGGAGAGAGGGTGAGGCAGAGAGCTCAAGAGAGGGGAGGATGGGGAGGATGTGACACGGTCATGAGGCCACCATGGTAACCACCACAGATAACAACCAAGAGACATTTAGAAGTGTGTGTGTGTGTGTGTGTGTGTGTGTGTGAGAGAGTCCATCTGCCAACCAATTATCAATTAGTGTTTATGTTGTTTTTGCAGCATCATGCTTTCACAATGGGTTCCCTGCTCTTTTAGCCCGTGGTGTTATGGTGTGTGTGTGTGTGTGTGTGTGTGTGTGTGCGTGCGTGCGCGTCTGTGCGTGTCTGTGTGCGCATGCGTGCGTGTGTGTGTGTACCAGCTCTACTTGTAAAAGGTCTGTGAAATGCAAGTCAGACATAACGCAAGTTCGTGCTTCATTTCAATAAAAACTTCATTTATTTTTTCCTTTTTTCTTCTTTTTCACCAATAATGCATTTGGCTGTCTGGTTCTTATGAGCCTGTATCCATGGGACTTGTATTTTGACACAATCTATTGATCAATAATGTAATAATGTGTGATATTTTTCACAATCGTGCCCTATGACTTTACGTTGTCGTGCCGTGAATTTGTGGTGGGGTTTGTGGTGCTCCTTCGCCCCAGGAAGGTTGAGAACCACTGCTCCCGAGTCTGGACAGGTATAGGCCGGGTGCAGAACTGCATACCTGACGTACGTGTTCAAATACATTTAAAATACAGGATAGTGTCGAGGCTGGGGGTGTTCAAATCCCAGTCAAAAAGGTCCTCATCGTCGAGCAAGATGCCCTCACCCCCCCACCTGCTCCTTAATGAAGTGTAGCTGACTTCAGTCACACTTTGGATGTAAGAGTCTGCTTAATGACCATCTGGTGGCCAAATAGACGGCTGTGTTTATGTAATCCTGAAAAGATGAATTTGTTATTTTTAAAATGTGTTTTTGAAAATGCAAAACGAATCATACTAAATGCACTCCCATTCCTAAATGTCACACACTTGAAGATAACACACACACACACGCACACACGCGTGCGCACACACACACAGGAATAAGAACAGTACTAGTCAACACACACACACACACCACTCAACACACACACAGGAACACAAACAAAGTACTAATCAACACACACACGACTACACACACACACACACACGGGAACACGAGCAAAGTACTAATCAACACACACACACACCACTACACACACACACACACACACACACACACACACACACACACACACACACGTGTTCATCCAAATGGTGTCTCCTTACAATTTCACCCTTATTGTTTTGTGGTTACCTTCCAATTGTATTTGCAAAACTTAATTAATTTGGTTTCTTTTTTTCCCCTTTTCTTTGTCTCCTTACATCACTCACATTCCACACATTATCTCTGCCTCCCCCTCTGCTCGTCTCCGTCACTAGGGACTCATTCAACATGGTAATCAGCTCTCAAGTGACAATGGAAAAGACAGATTGAGAGAGAGACAGACAGAGAGACAGACAGAGACAGAGAGCGAGAGAGAGAGAGAGAGAGAGAGCGAGAGAGAGAGAGAAACAGAGTGAGAGACAGAGACAGAGAGAGAGAGGGAGAGAGAGAGAGAGAAACAGAGTGAGAGACAGAGACAGAGAGAGAGAGAGAGAGAGAGAGAGAGAGAGAGAGAGAGAGAGAGAGAGAGAGAGACAGAGAGAGAGAGAGAGAGAGAGAGAGAGAGAGAGAGCGAGAGAGAGCGTGAGAGAGCGAGAGAGAGGATTCATGGAAGGAGAGAGCTGCAGGAGGATAGAAGAGCCTATGGATGAAAGGGATCTCAGCAGTTAATGAATGTCATGGCTGTGGGATTCACCTGCAGGTCATAGCAACACTGCTGGGATCTGCTTGATTGTATTAATGCGAGGTGAGGCTGTTCGCATTATATACTAGCACCACAAAATGTTGACTTTGTTCTTCACTGCAAGGGACAACTGGTTTGTGTCGGAGTGGCATATCTGTAACTATCTATCTGTACTCTATAACATATCTGGGACTTCCATCTCTGCACCAATATCTGTGTTATGGTAAAGCATTGTGAATGCATGTCATTGTGAGCTACATTTAATGATTTTAATGTTTACTATGAATTGCAAGCACGCATGCTTGTATATTACCATAACACAGTCACAGATATTTGTATTTACTACAAATTGGATTCAAAAGACAGCAAAGTGTTCTTATTTTGGTGCAGCGCATGGAAGTCAAAAGCATATGAACTTTGCCTTGGCTTTCCCTTCATGCGCCGACGAGTGAAGGAGAGAATACAGAGGAACGTGTTCAGTCTTTTTACTAGTTTATGTTGACGATCATTTAATTAGAGAATCACATTGGCCTTACACTTTTATGAGCTACGTGTCGAGCTGTTAAATTGGTGTCATTTTCCATCTACAGTATATTGGTTAAACATTCAGCCACAAGGTCAGCCTTACACTGCCTCTATGCTGTCATTAAGCGTACCTTTCTACCCCATTTGGTTTCAAGCGGTCCCCTCTGCGATGGTGACGCGGGAAACCTCAAGCTTCAGACACGGGTGCCAGGGTTTGACATTGCGGTGACAAGGCAAAATAAGGGTTTGGGGATGAAAGCTTTTTCACACATTGTTATTCCTCTTATCACAGGGTTGTCTGTAAGTTGACGGGGAAATGCCGTCCATGTCCCTTTATCTGTTGCGCTGTACCCTCCAAGGATGTTGTGAACTTGGGATTACAGATTTTGGCCATCTATAGCGTTTGCATACACACCTGTGTATGAACTCACACCGGTGTGTACCATACTCTCACATTAAGCATTCACAGCACAAATGGGACTTCTGCATTCTATGGATCATAGCCTTGCCTCCCGTATCCTAAAATATGTTAATCCTTCCTCTCTTGAAGACGTGACCAAAGGCCACACGGAGATAAGCCCACAGCCTCGGATTCTCCCTTCATTCGTATTGTAGCTTTGAGGCGAATCATTGAACGAGGAATTAGGGTGGGCTGTGGTCGGCTCGACACTTTGTCACTTCAAAGGTAATTAAAGCCGTCAGTACTGGAGCCTCTAAAAGTAGGATCAAGTGGAGCCAAACGGAAGCAGCCTCGATACCGAGGCCCAAGCACTGTTGAATAACAATTGGTGATGCAAAAATACAAAACACAGTCGGACATTATCAGACAAACAGTGTGAGACTGAGGATATCAGGAGGGATAAAAAGATACTTGCAGCCAGGGAAATGAGAGATAGAAATGTATAAAGGCAGACAATTACATAATTAGACAGGCAGATAATTAGTGGTGTAAACCTCAGGCTTTACAATGATTCAATACAGTTTTGATTCTTAAAGGAACGATTCGATATTTGACGATTGATCATAGTTTGCTGCAATACGATTCAATTTAATAGCCAATGATCGATATATCGTGATCCAACCACATATTACAATAAAGTAATATAGTAATACAACCAGATTGATTTATTAACGATAAAAAATTATATTTGTGCTTTGCATTGATTTAGTTGGATCGTTACCCTCAGAATCGATACATCGATCCAGATCGATGTATCATTACAGCGCTAAAAATTAGGAAGGACTTCCTTTTTTGGCTCAGTGTCGAATACCAACATGAAACAAGACACTCTTTACCTTGTCCAATGTCATTTGTATTCCTAATGTACGTCCATTCAAGGCAAACCCAGCACACATAGAATTCTTATTGTTTGACTGAGAATACATCATACATTTTTTTCCCACAAAGCTAGCCTTGACTTGCAAAGTAAATTGTGTCCACCGTAATGTTTGCGTGTGCTGCAGCACTGCGCACACACTCCCGGGCACTTACTGCATGAGGATGAAGACGACCAGCATGAGCGTCGCCATGACTACGAAGGGCATCCCAGCCACGGTCGCCAAGGTGAGGGGGTAGAGGCCATTAAACAACAGACCGGCCGAGAGAATACACACAGCCTCCACCGACGCCGAAAAGGAGAACATGGCACCTAGAGAAAAAAAAAAAAAAAAACCTTCATCAATGTACACACGCGCACACACACACACACACTTAACATTAACAATAGACATGATTTGATCACACCTAGATAGATTCTTGGAAGTGACTGTGCTGCTATATATATATATCCCTTCTATGAACTATTGCTATTAGGTTGCCTATAAACAAGCAAGTGGTGGCGTTTGAGATGGAAGCCTAGTAAGGAGAAAAAGCGAGCAGAGTCCCCAGATACAAACAAGGCCATACATCTTTATCCTGCAATTTGAGAGCAACGACATGAGCAGTAAAACAATACAAATAATAATGAATAAAATAAAAATGAATAAATAAAAAATGCAATAAGACGAGAGAAAGTGAATGTGTGCTGCTGCTGCCACCAGTGGAGAAGTAAGCATGTATACAGCAACACTGGACTGTGCTGCTGTCTGGCGCCTTCCATCTGAAGGGAGTCTCGGTGGTAACGCATGAGACTCCTACTCTGTTCTACTCGAATCTACTCTGTTCTGCAGCGTTGTGTGTTTGCTCAGTTCCTGGTTTGTACAAAAAATAGAGCTTTTTTAAACATAATTTCAGTGTTATCAGTGTTTTTATCTCTATTCAGACTTCAGTCACTTTGTTGACTCCTGACTGTTCAGCTGTCCTAGCCTAGCTCTGACAGGGTGATTGCATTGCATTTCAGTTTTACCCCATAGGATGTCAGGATAGAATAACGCTGTTATCACTTGTTTAAACAAACAGACATTTCAATGCATGGACACAGATGGTAACAGCATGTCTGGGTGTGGAGGGAAAGTGTCAAGTGCTGAGGTGGAGGGCATGGTGGGTAATGCTCTAACAGCTTGAAAAATCACCCCCAAAAAGGAACATTGTGATACTATTGGACAACGAGTGAAGAGGCTCACAAGAATGCTGAGAAGAACCTACATTTGACAAAGCAGAGACAGCCTAATACTAAGTCCCATTGTGTGACACTGGTATTGTATTGGAAGATCTATATTGCCATTTCTACCTTAACCAAGACTGAAAGATTATTGTTCAAGGCAACATAGAAAACAAAACAAAAAATATGTCCTCACCCAGATAATCTGGATTAAATTGTTTATCCATATTAACTGGATAACTAAGAAGAATTGAGGATAATAAAATAAGGATTTAGAATATTACGTAAGGGACTGTCTGCTTAGGCCCAGTCGATTTGGGCTGCTTATGGATGAATATAATCATTATGTTATTGGAATGTGGTTTCACAAACCACAAGTGTTGTCTTTAGGTATATTTATTAAAAACACAAACATGTATGTTAACATGATTCTGGCAAACTCTCTTACTTCTCTATAAACCTAAATAACATGACTTGGATATTAACTAGTTTTGGGTTCTGGACCTATAGTATAATACAATGCACTATTAATGTATAGTATAATACAATGCACTATTAATGTATAGTATAACACAATGCACTAGTAATGTAGTCATTACCCAAGTCTGTTTGTATTCAGGCCTTATATGTTGTTGTTTTTTTAAGTAATTTTTAAGTTAATGTTGCTTCTTCAGAAATACTATGGCTACCAAAACACCAAGTGACTACATACAGATTCAAATAGTTTTCTTTCATAATATATCTCCATACAGATTTAGCTTTGCATGCAAGTCTTCTTGAACGTTTTTAAATCGTTTACATATCTCCAAATTGTGTGCAGGACAGATCTGAATCTTAACGCACTGTTCCTAACTATTCCCTTCGCTTGTATGGTGCAGGAACTTCTCTGTGGGAGCAAGAGTTCTCCATGTTCTCCACAACTAGAAGCCAAACATGAAAAATATGGTATGAATACAAGTCCCACAAGTGTTGGATGTACATGAGCAAATTGGCTGGCAGACTGCTACTGCCACGGTTAACAGAGGGGTTGGCTGGTGCGAGCGACTTGTAGAACTATGTTACTGGAGGCTTCATGGATGGCATGCTCGATCACAGGCGGGAGCACATATATTATACTCTTGTTTCCCGTTAATAAAGCCTCACACTCCATGTGCACCAATGTATGTGTTTATGAGGGCGTTCAACAACCAGCACTGGTGCAGAGAAGGGCTAACTCCAAGGCTCCACTGGGGAGAGTCTCTACTCTGATGACGTGAATGCAGCAGACCTGGGTTGCATTCCAGCATAGTCATTGGAAAATGTTGGCCGTCAATCCCATGGCAGTGTGATGGTGATACCCCTGGTGTGAACCCCACCTGGTGTCATCACCCTCCAATGGGAGGGTTGTGTGTGATGACATCAGCTGGCATCACCCAGACAGGGATGTCGGGTCCAGAGGCACTCTGCACTTGATGCCAGGTTGCCAGGCCCGTCCATGGACTCGCCAAGCAAGGTGTTTCTACAAGTTAGGTCATCCTTAGGCTCTTATCCTTACCGTAATTGTCCTGACCATGGCATTGTAACCACTAATTCCCTTCATAAGAGGAGATACCTGAGTGTGCCTATTGCCCATTCAGGTATTCACAGTGGCATAGTTACATTGTCGAAAAGCAATTCATGATTTGTTTATGTGACAACCCCCAGGCCCACCTGTAACACCTGTTGGCCAAAGTCAGGGGTCACCAACACTGGACCTTAGAAAAAAAAGCAACGGAGGGCTGTTGAACAAATGGTATGCTCACTATGGTCCACCACTGTCCACTATACTCACCTAGTCCTGGTAGGTGGGCAAAGTTAAGGATGAACTGCATATAGTACACGACAAGACTCAAAAAAGGTCTTTATCATTTGTATTGGCCTGGGGGTGGGAACAGGTAGTTACATTGCCGTGTCCTGCAATTCAGCCATGGTAGGTCAGGTAGCATGTCATGGGATTGGCTGTTTGACCTTTTGCAGGTCGTCCAGTAGAGCTTCTGGCCGGGTATCCAGAAAGCCAACTACATAGAGTGGAATGTCCAATTGTGGAAGCTCCTTTGGAGGGCAGAGGGCTGGACGCCTAAATGCAGCATCTGGCACGGGAAGCTGCACTTAGTATTCTTGTAGTTACTCCAATTACATATAGTATGCTTTGATGGTTCTCTGGCATCGCCAGACCCTCTTCATGTGTGTGAGCATGTATATTTCCGTATGTGTTTTAAATGTCAACTAGAGCGGAAGAGAGAGGCATAGCTTTGGGTGAATCACAAATTAATGTGACAGACAGACAGACAGAAAGACAGACAGACATGGATTGAGTCACCTTGTTCATGCTCTTCCACGATAGCGGAAGAAAGGGACCTCATAACCGCCTGGCATATTCCTGATGGAGCCCCAATGACACTCACTGCAGAGGAAGAAGTTCAGAGATAGTTTAAGGCTTTCATATGGCTGAGAGGTTCCTTCCGATCATTCACTTGGGCCAGTCTAATTCAGCCAACTACATTCAGGCTAAAATATCTTATATTGGATGCATTTATGTATGCTGCATTATACAGCATTGTGTATTTCTCTCAATGAATCTTGCAATTTGTAGAAACTATTCTGCAAACAATATTTTAAATGAGCCCCTAGAATATACCCTCCACTTGTTCTCTGTGAATGAATCACTATTCTGCCAACTCTCCGTCCTTTCCTGCAATATTCACATCATGCATACATCACACCAGACTGTCAAGTGCTCTTACTCTGTTTTCCCTAAACTAAACTCACCAATCAGTTAAGTTAATATAGAAAGCTAATTAATTTCAATCTCAAGGTTAATTTCCCAGTATTGTCCAGGATTGTTTAATTTCCGTTTGAAATCAATCAATCATAGTTACGGAAACGTATTGTATCTTCATGCGTTTGTTAGCATATGCCATTTGAAAATGCTTTGTTGTTTAATACTTAATACTATGTGTTCTGGTGATAGCCAAAGTCAAAGAGTGACTGTAGAAATGTTAGATTAATGGAATCATTCGCTTATTGCAGATTTTTCACACTGTTCCTTGGATATAAATCATCTTCAGTGTAGGCTGGTTACACATTTTATCTACAATGTTTTTTTTTTTTTTATCACTGAGTATAAACTCCTACTACTGTGTGTGTGTGTGGGTGCGTGTGTGTGTGCATGTGCGTGTGTGTGCGTGTGCACGTGTGCGTGTGCGTGTGCGTGCATGCGTAAAAGGAAGAAAGAAAATGACAATGGTGATAGAAATCAAGTTTTACATTTCAAAACACTGCACTGAATGCTAATTTGTCATTGAAAATCGCCCTGATAATAACACCCAAATTCATAATTTATACATACATGGTTTTCAAAATGTGCAGCAAAAAGGACTGTGTGTGACTGGGCTCACCTAGAAAGACCATCCACGTGTTGGTGGAGAACGCCATGAGGAACAAGGATGCCGAGCGGAACAGGGTGCTAACCTTGGCCAAAGTCTGCTCCGAAACCCACTTCAGTAACATAGGAAACACCAACAGCAATACAATACCCTAACAAGACACAGACAGACAGACAGACAGACAGACAGACAGACAGACAGACAGACAGACAGACAGACAGACAGACAGACACACACACACACACACACACACACACACACACACACACACACAATGGTTTGTAGCGTGGAGACCCGAGAACAATTACACACACTGAGTTGTATTAAAAGCAATTAGGACCTAATGACATGCATGGATCTATTATCCGTAAGAGAACAGGTGACAGAGGTGCATTTTAGCCTAAAACTTCACTGAGAGAAAGTTTAGTGATTACCCACTCTATCTCTCCTCTCTTTGATCCATCAGTTACCTTGTATCCAACAAATGGCTCATGTGAACCAAAGGATTACAAATGACATGTAATTTCACTTATTTTGGTGTATATGAACCATTGCAATCCTGGCAAGGTCACTGTGATAGACTAGAAATAGCATGTGTACACATCCCACGAGATCGCAATAGAAGAATGTAGCATGCTCACCATCCAGATGGTTAAACCTTATAAAAAAACCCAGCTTGGCTTAAGAACAGGCATTTGTCTCTGAAATGTCCTTACAATGTCCTGCAAATGTCCCCAAGTGAAATGGGCACAAATGCAATTTGGGACTGGTCTTTTGCTTTATAGACTTTGACTCGACTCGTCGCTGTGATATCAAATGATGTCAGATGCTTTGTGAGGGTTCGATGTGGATGGGGTGTAAAGTGAGACAAACGTAAAGTGAAGGGAAGAAGAATGACTCCCATACCCGCCGTGTGGAGCACGCTGCGAGACAAACACAAAGGACACGGAGGGAAGCAGTACGCATGTGTCCCTCCACTGCATTCATGTTGCCGACGAAAGCAGTGCAGCACACGACATGTATGTAAGCCATGCTTACAGCATTAACACATTAGCAACGCATGTGACTGGACAGACAGACGGACAGATGGAGAGAGACGGACAGACCGACAGACGGAGAGAGACAGACAGACCGACAGACAGACCGACAGACGGAGAGAGACGGACAGACCGACAGACGGAGAGAGACGGACAGACCGACAGACGGAGAGAGACGGACAGACCGACAGACGGAGAGAGACGGACAGACCGACAGACGGAGAGAGAGGGACAGACCGACAGACAGAGAGAGAGACGGACAGACCGACAGACGGAGAGAGAGGGACAGACCGACAGACGGAGAGACGGACAGACCGACAGATGGAGAGATAGCGCCAGACACCGCTCTCACCTGAGCGAGAGCGACAGGCGTCGCGATTAGAGGCGAGGGGTTAAGTGCTTTGCTCAAGGGCATTCATTCAGCTGTAGTTATTATGCAATAGAGGAGGCTATTACGGCTGTAGGCTGTTATCACAGCCACACATCATTAGAGAGGAATCACTACCGCTGACACACACACACACACACACACACACACACACACACACACACAAGATGTACATACAAAGAGGAGGCCACACATCCATAACACAATGGAAGAGGAGCTGATGAATAATCCCGTCATCTGTTAGACAACAGAGTTAGAATTAATTAACCTTCAGCCTTACTGTCCTCAGGAGTGTATATGTGTGTGTGTACATTCAGATCTTCTTGCTTCTGTTATCAGAGCAGAGTGACGCGTCGTCTCGCACGTCCACCCTCGGCCACACAGAACTACAACGCACATAATGACAGAAGTGCAGAGGGAGGTGTGTGTGTGTGTGTGTGTGTGTGTGTGTGTGTGTGTGTGTACCTAGAGGTCATGTATGCATGATGGCGTGTCCACTGTCCAACACGCAACAGTAGCAGCGAGTAAACGCTTTCAGCCCATAATAGCTCATCGTGTGGAAGCACATATCTAGGTTATACGATTCACGTTGTGTTCTCGTAAAGATAATACTGCTTCTACTGCCCAGTGGCTGCTGCTGCCATGTCCTCAGAGTTTCACCATTCAGAGTGACCCTGTGTTATACCGTGCATTTGATAAATAAAACACTTCACCTTTGACTTTTTACGAAGAGGCCATAGGTGAGGATGAAGGCTGTTGTTTTAAGTGTCGGGACATTATTTATAACTCAGTGTCAGCTTTTACGACTTTGATCCAGTCTAACAGCATGGATGAGTCAGAACAATTGAATGTTAAGTCTGTCTGCAAAGACAGAGGTTTAAACCAGTCAGTCAATATGGTGTTAAAGACAGAAGAATGGTTAAAATGGCATTTAAAAATAACATGCTTACAGGAGAATACCGGTCAGGGGGATTATGGCATTGTAACCACTTCTCCTAGCCTCCCTAAATCCTCCATTAACAAAACAATTTGTCAAAAGGACTTTGTCGGGCCGATTCTGTCGAAGAGCATTTAGCATCGGTGTGTTTTAATCACCAGACCAGCATTGTCCTTTAAACCTGATCATGCTTTTGTGACCTTTGTTTTGTTTTAGTTGTTTTTTTTTGAGCGTCAGACTTCCAATGAACTGATCTCACACAATGAAAGCCGCGCAACGAATCCTTGAACGAGCCGCGTCTTGTCAAAATATCTTAGTGCAACAAATGCACAGCGTCTGCCTCAACTGTGGTGGCTGTGAGTGGAGCCTCCTTTGGGGCTTGTTCTCCAGACTTGACCTC
>OMNR01092271.1:0-18785 GCA_900303205.1 Mora moro
CAACGCACATAACCCGCAGCACATATAACTGAAAACCAAATGTAGGCTAGCTCTTGACTGTGTTTGCCCTATTCTTGCCTTATTCTCGCCTATTGGTCGAGATATTCGTTCAGAAACGGGATGCAGCTTTTATTGCTGAATGAACCCGTCTGCGTTCATGTCTGGCCGGGAATTCGTACTTATAGATACGGTGGGGAAAAAAAACTAATGTTCAAACAAATCTCGAGATACCACGAATCCTAGTTTCAAGAACGTACGCCCCCTTTAAGCAGCAGGGCAGCGCGTGAGTGAGGAGGAGAGAGAGAGAGAGAGAGAGAGAGAGAGAGAGAGAGAGCGAGCGAGCGAGCGGCAGAAAAAGAAGCAGCGG
This sequence comes from Mora moro, assembly GCA_900303205.1. Taxonomy (NCBI): domain Eukaryota; kingdom Metazoa; phylum Chordata; class Actinopteri; order Gadiformes; family Moridae; genus Mora; species Mora moro. The sequence goes on from OMNR01092271.1 coordinate 368, forward strand.
TGAACACGAGTGTAGCAGAGGGACGTGTAGCAGAGGGACGTGTAGCAGTGGGTGTGCGGTGTAGGCAACAGTGTATCGGTGAACACCACAGCTTCTCCAGACCAAGTGAAGCCTCGTCTATTGTTTCCCAACTGCTGAAAAAGCGAAGGGGGTTAGCCCTGAAGCAAGAGTCGGAGTCACCCTCGGAGGAAGACGGACATCTCCCACGTGCTTCCCGACTACGGCCAGGAAGCCGAGCAGGAAAAGCTAACAGTAGCATTACATCTGTTTGTGTCCCTCGCTATGGGGCTAATAAATGTCTGCAGCTACAGGGGGCGACATAGGCCTACTGAAATCACAGACTCTTCAACGCCATCTGGTTAGCTTCATTTGCTTGGTTGGTTACCTTTGGTAACGCAACACAACTTGAACCAGACAACTACTAAAACACATTATACACTTGTTTGACCAGAGCCAATTGCTTTGTATAAGCATCTTTAAACGTGATGCAGTCACAAGCCAATATGATAAGGTGCACACACACAAATGATGGTTTTTGCAATGTCCTGGCGATTGATTGCAGCTGATAATCATAGTTCTGGCGAGTCTAGACCGTTATTATAAGTGCTCAGACTGTTATTATAAGTGTCTGACAACATTATGGAAAGGATCCCTACAGAGAAATACGTTTTTCTTTCTTTTTTTCGCTTGATCCGGTCTGTTTGTTATTGTATCTAATCAAGTCTCGCTCTGAATTCTCGCAATCTTTGGGGCTCATCTACATTGTCAAAATCTGCAAAATATTCAGCCATGACTTTGAAAATCATTCAGATAACACTAAGCTATGCTTTATGTAGTGTAACACAAACTCTTGCCAGCACTGCTCTCTCCTACTCTCTCTCTTCCTGCAACAACTCAACTATTCTCCTTGACCAAAGAGGTTGTTAATTACCACGCCTGTCTAGGTATTATTGCATGTCTACAAACATGCAATAATATTTAAATCAAATTAATTTAGTTAAGACTTCTGTGCCGCACTGACCTGTAATTATACAGCTATAAGCTATGGTATACAAGACGGTTAGAAAGCTGAGCAAAAGAAAAAGGCACATTGTCGCAGCACATACATAGACAACTGTAGAGAAAGACACAAAACAAGTTGACGGTTGATTGGACCACAGATTTGATAGGTAAAACATTTGTATTTCTTAGTATAAGCTAATATGGTTAGTACATTTCTGAATTTGAGTATAGGGCCATTTGGCTGACTGGCTATTGATATGAGAATTTATAACACAATCTGTCTTTCTCTCAGACACATACAAAACATTTATTGCAGACTGCATTGCTCCCACCCACTCACTGGGATCAGTCAAAGACTGAAGACAGCAGAGAATTATGAGTGATGGTTGATAAGGAAGAAACATGTAAACAGCAGTTACACCAACCTGTCACAGGCCCAGGGGCCTCGAGGCAACATGGCCAGTGACCCAGGAAGAACAATTTGTTGTTATGGTTGAACGTACACACATCTTTTATGGTCAGTGATACAGAAGTTGTTAATGTATTTACAAGTATTGCATATCTGAGCTACATTTATATTGCACAACTAAGATATTTAAGAATTGCGTAGGCCTACACCACAAATCAGAAATATGTGTCCCCAAAACTATCTAATTGTAGGACATAAGGGCAGGGGGGCATAGGAAGAACAGTCTCTGCTGGGCCTTCACAACAGAGTCCATGTATCATGAGAAATAGTACATAGTACTATAGTACATCCCAGGAACCTAAAGGACTCCACGGCCGATGAGTGCTGTCGAGTATGGAGAGAGGGGGTATTATTCATTGTATCTATTATTAATTCATATTAATTCATTTTGTTTTATTTAGTTATTTATGATGTATTTATGATGTATTTATTTATTATTGACAGACTGACAGAATGTGAAATCACGTTCACCAGAACATTGCTTTTAAAAAAGAAAAATCAGTCCTTCCGCTCTTACCGTAATGCCTAGTATATATGCGTACTGCAAAACAAGTTGGGGGCTAGTGTGAGGCTGGAGGCTTCACTACAGTGACACACAGTGTCTCCACTCTGGTTCCTTGTTGTAACTTTAACTGGGGATTCACATGGACAGAGTGAATCCCTTGTTATTTGCTGATGCCTCACGATTTAACCAAAAAAGTTGAAACATTTTCAATTTCATCCACACCCCCAGCAACAATACTCAGGTTGGCTGTGGTGTTTAAGTGATGCTCAATTGGTACTAAGGGGCCCAAAGTGTGCTAAGAAAATATCCCCCACACCATTACACCACCACCACCAGCCTGAACCCTTGATACAAGGCAGGATGGATCCAGGCTTTCATGTTGTTTTACGTGAAATTCTGACCCTAGCATCTGAATGTTGCAGCAGAAATCAAGACTCATCACACTAGGCAATGTTTTTCCAATCTTCTATTGTCCAATTTTGTGCCAATTGTAGCCTGTTTCCTGTTCTTAGCTGACAGGAGTGGCACCCAGTGTGGTCTTCTGCTGCTGTAGGCCATCTACTTCATGGTTCGATGTGTTTTGCGTTCAGATATGCTCTTCTGCATACCTCGGTTGTAATGAGTAGTTATTTGATTTACTGTTGCCTTTTTATCAGCTCGAACCAGTCTGGCCATTCTCCTCTGACCTCGGCCACCGACAAGGCTTTTCGCCCAGAGAACTGCCACTCACTGGATATTTTCTCTTTTTCTGACCATTCTCTAGAGATGGTTGTGCGTGGTAAATCCCAGTAGATCAGCAGTTTCTGAAAGACTCAAACCAGCCTGTCTGGCACCAACAACCATGCCACGTTCACTCACTTAAATCACCTTTTTTCCCCATTCTGATGCTTCGTTTGAACTTCAGCAGATCACCCTGACCATGGCATTGAGTTGCGGCCACATGATTGGCTGATTAGATATTTGCTCTAACGAGCAGTTGAACAGGTGTACCTAATAAAGTGGCCGGTGAGTGTATCCGTTGATCCTTTTCATTTAGTGTGTCTATGCATTGTTCAGTCTGAAAGCACTCCTTTCCCTGTGTGTTATGGTATATGATGTCAGCATGTGACAGAGTAAAGTAAATAGTGTCCTTGTTATGGTTAGGTACTTTCATAGTACACATTAGAGAAGGCCTGGAATAAATGATAAACATGTCTTAGGAATCAGTTTAATAACATTCTAACATGTGGTACTCATTAGACCTAGCAGTAACATAGATCACCATTGTATGACGTTCATATGTTTTCAAGTATAAATGAACCTTGTGTAGGATGGGACACTGTTCAGTCTCGCTCTCCCATCTTGAGAGTCTGGCTGTACCCAAATTTGTGTGAAACCGCTTGAACTGCAAATCTACTTGTTGCTGCGACTTCTTTGTCTGAGTCTTCAACTTCATCCGAACTGAGCAGAATATTCCCCTTTCAATTGACGTCACGAACAGGATGGCATCGGTTATCAGGTAAGCATGACTATTCTATTATTCTTAAATGCTTAATAGAGTCTGCTTTCCTGTTGAGCCCCTCCTGAAAAGAATTACATTTTGAAGGGATAAAAGCTCTTTTAAATTTGGATGAAGGAAGACTTAGGCTATAATTGGCAAAATTATTATTCTTTGTATTTTAATTATAATAGTTGAGTTATAAACCAAAGTGATGCCTATATTTGAAGTGGGCCTACTTCAAACAATACGTGTTAAACATAAAATAAGTATTTAACCAGAAAGGTATTTAACCAGAGAATAAATATAATAAAGATAGACTTCAGGAAAATGCATGATTTTGTCGGTGTACAAAATAGAAAAGAATATAAGAGTAAAAAAACAATGACCACACAGTGGGAAGATTTTGTCGGCGTACTAAATAGTAAAGAATAAAACAGAAAACATACACTGAGAGAAGAATTAAGAGATACATTGTTTGTAGTAAAATTCACTCAAGTAGAAATCGGTAAATCTGAGATCTGTGATAGTAATAAAAATCATATATATAAAAGAAATAAGAATCCACATTTAAAGTGTATTCCAACAAAATCTGAAGTGTCACCAAAAGAATGGATTCAGACAAAGATAGGATTCTATTATGTAGAACCCCATCTCTGTGATTTTCCAAAATGGTCTGACGGACGTTACCCTGCAGAAATAAGCTTTGGCAGTCCCTCCCTCTGTCACTAACACCCTATTTGGCTGTGTGAAGGAGGCAGCTCCTTCAGTTAAACCTCTCACTACTGATGTTGCATGCTATCCTTCTACCCTTCGTTTTGGATTGGAGCTTTGCACAGTCAAGTGTAGGTAAAAGTTGAATGGATGAGAAAGTCCTTTCCAAGGACAATTCCAACCATAATCTGTCCTGAAACAGATGTGAAGCCGAGGGAAATTTAGTGTGGCAAGAGAGTGGATGTGTGGGTGTTGATAGACAATTGCGAGAAAGCTTTTGAAAGTGTGGAAAGAAAATATTTTAAGTTTAAGAGGATCTTAACTCTAAAAGGAGAGGTCAAATGATGAGAGTGTGAGCTTGCTAGGAGAATGAGTGACATTTTCTTAGTTAAAGTATGAAACTGATAAGGACTTAATAATTAAATGTACAGAGAAATTCAAGAAAACAGATGTGCTGGGGATCCTGTCGAACATTTCACCCTCTACAGTGTCATTCATTCACCAGAAGGTTAGACAAATAATAGAAGAGAAGAGAATGGCTAAGACAGAGGCCAAAGGAAAGAATGTAAAGACAAATGACAACTTTATTTACCGCTTGTAGTAATCGATGATAAAGTAATGGATAATCCATTAACGTTGGCTGACATTTCACACATTACACAGGATGCACCACAGCCTTTTGTAAATCCTCAGGGATTTACAAATTGGTGGACTTCCATTGTAATTCATGGTTCAATGTCAGGTAAAGATGTGCATTACATTTTGACAACACTCATGCCTAATGTAGAGCTTGACAATTTGATTGAGAAATGTGCAACTCTTGATTATGAACATGATGGTCCCATGGTAGGTGAGAGAACTAGAGAAGAAATCCCCATGGCTGTCAAAGAAACATGACATGCAACAAGAGAATGCAGCACAATTTACAGACGTAACAGAAGTGCTCAATTGTAAGCATGAATCTAATGAGCACGTTTAAGAGTATGGGTCAAGGTTTAAAAAAATGTTGGAAAGAACAAGCAAGTTAGAAAAAGAGGACCCTTTCTTTGCATCCATGTTTCCAAATGGCTTAGACACACATGCTGCATGCACTTGTCGGATCCAGGTACTGTGTACTCTTTGAGTCCTGCATAGCTGCTTAAGAAAATAAGGGAGTTAGATGCAATAGGCTTATTCACAACCATAAAACCCAAAGTACAGTCTGTTCAGGTTCCTTCAAAATCAGAAAATAAGTTTAGGGAACTTTTCAAAGAGGAGAGGCCATGGAGCTGGTAGAGGACAGAGCAGCTTTCCTCTGCACTGGTCAGGCTTTAACTGTCCCTGCAGAGAGGACGTGGCTTTAGTCGTGGTATAGGCGGCCAGAGAGCTGGTGCTGTTACAGATGTTTGTCATTACTGTCAGAGAAATGGACATTGGGCAAGAGACTGCAGCCAGGAGACTAGATGAGAACCAGATGGCACAGTTTAGCACACCCCCGCAGTTTGCAGCTCCTCCTTTCCAACAACAGGCTACATCTCCAGGCTGTGTCTCCCCCAGGCCTCCATCCACATTCATGTGGAATTCACAGCATCATCAACAGGACAACAGACAAAGGACTCTAGACTATAGTTGTACACTTGTTGTTGGTGCCCCACAATTGCACATTTCTAATTCACCTTTAGAATTACCGGAATTAAGTTCAAGTGTATCAGGAAAAAGATTTTTGGTAGACACGGGCGCAACAGTCTCATGTTTGAGACACAAAGACTTGAAATGTCCTCTAAGCACAGAAACTATCCAGTCTGTCGGTCTTCGAGGAGTCCCACAGACTAAACCCTTGTCACGCCCGTTACAGGTTGACTTGGATGAGATGACATTGCAGCATTCTTTTGTTGTTAGCTCAACTGTTCCTATTTATTTATTAGGACGTGATTTGTTGAGTAAACTGAATGCAACAATTCTATGTTCACCTGATGGTGTGGAAGTTCAAATTCCATCTCATAAAGCATATCAACTATTTTCAAATTGTCTTCTAATTCTTACAAAGCAACATCCATTTTGTTAAATGCAGATTTTGTTTCTAAATTGTTTATAGTAAATGGAATTAGGAATTTGGCTGCTTGCCAACCTGCTGTTGCATCAAAGATCTTGACTATGAGACATGTAGACTCCCCATTTTCAGACAGGCTCATTGACAGTGAGAGCATGCAGGAATGTCCACACATTGTATATTTATCACCACATGGACTCCTGCTCCTCTGGAAAGACCCTTCTGATAACATTGAACCTTTTGTTTGTGCAGTCATGACAGATATGTCAGATGTTGATTTGATGCTCCATTGTTGTCATCAATATCTTAGCATTACATCTGATAACGAAGAACAAAACAAGAGTTATCTTGTTTGGTCGTATGGACAAGAGCCTAAACTATTTTTTGTTAAAGACTTACAAAATGATGTCAAACCACAGACTCAAACAAATTACATAACAGACCTTCAATATTAGCCTCTGTCACATCAAAATTATGGGCACTACATGCTAACCATGTGGGGTTATTAGATGTACCACCATATCAGGCAAGGATTAATCATGACAAATACCCGGCATTGATAACCTATGTCAATGTATCATTTATTTGCATTCACATTTCAAAACATACAGTACACATGGACCAGGACGCATTAATTAATGCGGCAGCATTGAATATGCACTTGTCTGAATTGGTCTTGCTGGGTTCTTTTGCACTTTTACAGTATGTTGGTGACCTCCTGTTAGCATCACCAACACAGCAGGACTGTATTAAAGACTCGCTCTTGAGTAGAGCGAGAGAGTTAATACAGAGAGTCTGTGACCACCTGCAACAGGTGGTCACAGGTGGTCACAGAGTGGAGTGTTTCTCACAAAGCTCCAGTTTTATCAACCTTCTGTTCACGAATATGTGCCGAAAGTAGGGATGCCACGCGAGGAAATGTTCCCACCAGTTAATAAACTTGTGACAACACCGTTGTTACCGATTACACCGGACATTTTACAAGAAAAGATATTCGTTGATGACGCTCAATATCTGTAGAGCGCAGCACCGCTTAATTTTTAACATTCAATCTATAGATCTTCTCCTTACTTTGATCTTTAACGTTAGATCTTTAGATCTCCTTACTTTGAACTAAACAAATGCTTAAAAGGTTGCTTCATTGGTATTTTTTCGGCTCCTGTGCCAGTTGCACCAGCACCAGTAAGGTCGATCGTAAGTTTGGGTGTAAAGTCCATCTTAACCGTAACGTTCAGAGTAGCTAGTTTCAAACGAGCACTGCACTGAATTTTGGTTGCACCACAATCACTTAAGACGCAACTTAACTAGTAGTGCATAAGTCAAAATATTGTCGCATCTAACGTTTGTATCGTTTCAAGCCAATCAAGGGCACCCCACAATGTAAATAGGAAATACGGTATTGTCGACACTTGTGCACATTAACCCCAATTGTTGTACCAATGTGCATTTGCTTGTTGGCTGGTTTGTGGACTTTTAGTAGTTCGTAAACTCACACATAGTGCCTATTTACGTTCGAACTAGGCACCTACAGAGCGTGCGGTGCAACCGGCTGCTCGCTGGAGCCGACAGTGTTTATAATTGTAGCGTCAGTCATCTGAAGTATTGATAACACGCTTAGTATTTTACAAATTCGATTTTTTTCATTTGATGAAGGTGGGCGCTGATATGAAAACAAACTAAATGGGTTCTTATTTCTATTTAAAACATTTTTTTTAAAACCTGTGGGTGCGGTGGGCAAGTAATGTAATCAGTGTACGCCCGACCACCGTGTAACACCGCTAACACCGACTACCGCGGCAAGCCTAGCTTCAGTTGGATGCCGTTACTTATCCCCTGAGAGAGTGAAAGCCATAAGAGACATTCAAAGACCAACAACAAAGACATGTTGTGCTTTCTGGGACTTGGCAACTGTAGATTATGCTATCTATCACTCTGTGCTATGCGAAGTTACACCAAAAGTAACTCCTGACACCGTTCAGTGGACTGAAGAAATTGAGGAAACTCCGTCATGTGAAATACCTCCTTTGTACAGTCCCAGCCCTGATCTTACCAGACTATAAGTTGGTTTTTTCATCTGTATGTTGCAGAGGACGGTGCAGTTGCACGGGGAGAGGCCAAGACCAGTTGCATATTATTCAAAAACTGCCATTGATAGTACAGGGTATGGTTCCCTGTTTATGTGCAGTCACAGCTGCAGCGATTATGGTTAAGAAATCACAAACCATAGTCCTTGGGCATCTGATGGTCCTTCACACATCACACGCAGTGAATATCATTTTGCTGAACATTACTACGCAACACATGACCAGCCAGAGGCGTAGTAATTATGAAGACACACTGAAAGGTACTCAGAACTTCACCATTTCAACTGCTACACATGTGAACCCTGCATTGCATTTAAAATCATTGTTGTATGGTGTACAGGATGACAGTGAGGACCTAACACATGATTGCATGGAATGACTTACTCCACATCCAGTGTCAGAGCAGATTTACAAGAGACTCCACTGGATATAAATGATCTTGTTTTGTATTGTGATGGTTTGTCCATGCGTCCAGATGATAGAACTAGTTAGTTGGGATATGCAGTGGTTGATGGCCACAAGCTGCAGATAGCATTAACAAGAGCCTACATCCTTGCTGAAAATATAACAGCAACAATCTACACTGACTCAAAGTATGGATTTTCATGATTTTAGCAAGATTTGGGAAAATCAAGGTATTGTAACAACAGCAGGAAAACCTATTCAACATGCTAATCTAGCCAAGGAACAAGCACCTCCAGATGACATGGCCCAGGCTCACCCTAGTAATGAGGAACAAGCACCTCCAGATGACATGGCCCAGGCTCACCCTAGTAATGAGGAACAAGCACCTCCAGATGACATGGCCCAGGCTCACCCTAGTAATGAGGAACAAGCACCTCCAGATGACATGGCCCAGGCTCACCCTAGTAATGAGGAACAAGCACCTCCAGCGATTGTATTACGTTAACAAGTGATGCGCCGTCTATGAACAGCCCAGACAAAGGTATACTTTTTGACAAAACTTTTAATACGGAACACATTTCACTTCGTTCATTTTTTTATGTGGTGAACTTCTTCTGTTAGGTTTTCTACCGAAGTTATCATGTCCCTCTGTGACGAGCACCTCGATTTCGCACTCGGTCAATTTCGCCTTTCTTGTTGCCGTCGTCATCTGTCCCTCATCGACGGTCCAACAACGGCTCCTTCAGGACGTCAGCATATTCATGAGCTGTTTAGCATTGACCATATATGGATGATTGTGGGCGGACACTGGGAGGAGTAGTGGGCGGACACTGGGAGGAGTAGTGGGCGGACACTGGGAGGAGTAGTGGGTGGACACTGGGAAGAGCACACGGGCGCACAATTCACCACAGGTGGGTATTTATAAAGAGAAGAATGGTGTGCAGGTGTGCGCCGCACGGTTTAATAGATCAGATTTTTTTTTTTGCGTACTTACATTCTGAGGTTTGAGCGTATGCAATGTTTTAGGAGAGTTTTATAAATGAGGCCCCAGGTTACTGGGCTATGGATGCTATTCTATTGATCACCATTGATGTTAGTAAGCCTTTAGTTCTTATTCACTAGGTGTGTGACTTACTGGGCTGCGGATACATTCTATCGACTATTGAAGTAACTAACAATGCCTTATTTCACCTTTTATTATAGTAACAGACCGTTTCTTAATATATAGAAACAGTGTCACCCTCTCACAGCTCTGACTCAGTGACCACAGAAATGCCTTTACAACAAAATGTGTGGAAATAGGCATTTGTTTGGCAAACAAAGTGACAGAATGGTCTTCCCTATGAATATACAATTAACATAACGTGGACAATGGTACCCTTATAGATCGACATATACTGGCCTAACCATAACCTAATCTCCAATGTCTAAGTAACAAACAGGCCACCCTTTCCCACTCAAACGTGTTTAGAGGCATTTGTCTGTACGAATGCACATTACATAAAAAACAACGCAAGAAACCATATCGACATTGATTTACCCCCTGTAACCCATCTTAATCCGTTTCCATACGTTAGCTAGTTAAAATCTACTAACTGAAAAAAAAAGGCCAAGATGCTGCAACCAACCCTGACCCTTTTTACTTGTGATAATTACAATGTGATAAGGAATCAAAGGTGCTGCCGTTTAACTTACCTTCAAAAGGCGCAGTGAAAACGCGGCCCCTACGCGGCGCTGCAATTAGTTCCCAACGTTTGGAACTATTGAGCGTCTTCTACATGATCCGCCGTTGCTCTAAAATATTGGTGCGATGGGAGCACACAGTGTAGCCTATCGGGGAGTGTCATCATACAGGTTTCTTATAACCCCTACGTTTATGAATCATAACCGTAGGGCATCACATGTAAGGGCATTGTAATACATTAATCAAAAACGTGTATGATACCTAATGGTGCAAGATGGTGCTACGAAAAAGGTGTCGGATATTCTGCTAAAACATGCATGCCAACATACACTAGAATTTGAGGTCATGTGGGTTTTACTGAGGTGGTGATACAAACAAACCCCTATTAATTTTTCAATTAATTACAACATGAAAATGTACAATGGCACACAAGACGTAGTGCTTTTCCTTTTGTGGCTTAAATTAAAAACATCTGAAGTTAAATCCATCTCCATGGGTGTAAAAACCCTTAAAATACTGCAGTTAAGATGCATAATGGCAGTCAAATAAAAGATTAAACAAATGCAGCATTGGTTGTTTACAACACTTTCCCCAAGTCATTTATCTTATTGTCCATTGGCAAAAGGACACCATTACAGTTTCCATTTAATATACGACCGTTCCGAAGAAAAGTATGATAAAATATCAGACCATAAGAGCATTCTTTTGATTTCACATATGAAGGCTGGTAGGAAAAAGCGAAACAAAATCTTTCTCATATTCTCCAGACTTCTCCGTGATCAGCGAGCATCAAGTTAATTCTTTAAGAGGAGCCAGGACATGTTCTCCTCCACTTGAATCCCCCATCAACTACCATTCGACTTAGTAGTAGGGGTTGATGAAGAGAAAATGTGGTAATAACTAGGCACAGTAAATACACAATCAATCGCACATGGTGATTTGATTATATATAGTAGTCCAGCTTGCCCTGTATTGTCTTGCAGCCCTTGACAGAGAAGACTCGGTCAGTCTTGGGGAAGTAGGTTAATTCACTGGCCACTTTGTTGGCCAAATCAGAGTCCGGTGGGAGGCCCTTGGCTTCCATCTCTGCCATGGCACACTGGACAACGTGCCGGTACTCCAGGGGAAGGAATGGGACAAAGAAGTCCACCAGGTTCTTTTCTATCAAACTGGTATGCCACAATCCACCTGCACAAAGTGATGGGAAGTATTCATCATTGAAGCATTAGTGATCATGGGGGGGGGGGGAAGCATTTAGCACAATACGCATTCAATCTGGAACTGAGGCATGGATGGCCATCGCACCACTGTTCTGACTTTAAGGATGAGGTGACTCGACTGAGAGACACGCACGGTCACATGAATAACATTGTCAGTATATGACAGAAGGGGATGAGACTGCATTGTGATGATAGCGATTGTTGTATGTTTAACGTCCAAATAGGTCAGTCATTTTTCTTGAATATGCACAGGCACCTACACCCTTAAGGTCACTGTGTGTGTGAGATAGATATATACACATATATATATTTATTTTTTATATATTTTTATTTTATTTATTTTTTATTATTATTATTATTTATTAATACTATTAGGCAAAGCAACTGCTGTCCAAAGCAACAGGACTCCTGACCTGTTTTAATGGATTCTTGGGTAACAAGGGAAGCAATGGAAGTATTAGTAGTAGTAGAGGTCTTTCTCCCTCACAATAGTTCACCCTGCTCCCTTTGTCTGGGCTGTCATCCCTGGATCTTCTGAAGGGTTGGAGCGAGGTTTACTGCGGAAGCTCGACCTCCGCTAAACCAGTGTTCATTTTGGCAGCCGTTTTAGATTTAGTCTTAAGACGAAAATGCTTATTAGTTTTAGTCACATTTTAGTCATTTTTTTCCTTCATAGTTTTAGTTGATGAAAAATCATTTTCGTCAACTTTTAGTAATGACTAAAATTGACAGCGAGGGCTCCATTTCATTCCTTCGTCTGGAATTCACAGAACCGTGGATTTGCCTTCATTCAATCCATTCAGCATAGTTTATTTAGTTTAGTTTTCTCTTTTAATAACAAGTAAAAGCAACATGTAGTGGAACAGGGAGAAACTCCAATCCCTGATATTTAAACGACAGCAGTGTTTTCTAGCAGTCTGAGGTTCGGTCAGCACTACTAGGTGGGACGGACGGCTCAACTCCATCAGTCTGAGGTTCAGTCAGCACTACTAGGTGGGACGGACGGCTCAACTCCATCAGCGACGAGCGGCCATTTGACCGAGTTAGAAAGACTATATAAGACAGATATTCGTGGTCCATAATATAGCGATCTAAAGCAAAAGGGACAATCGGCAGTGAAAGTCCACCGATATGCTGCCGAAATAACAGCGCTAAACCGGGGCAAACCAAGAGGCGATCCCCGGTCGGGTCCCAGCGCGTCTAGCGGCCACCTGACGGGCTTCAGGGCGGAGGCTGCCAGGCGGTGGCACTTCCCTCCCAGTCAGTGGCCAACCGCGAGTCCCCAGCGCTGCATCCAACCAGTGACAGGGATGCACTGCTTCTATTTAGACACTAGACGCTCAATTGTAGGAAAACATCATGCATTTTGAATGTCCGATAGTCCACCATTAACATTTTAGTCCCGCCTCGTCAACGGAAACTAAATCTTTTTTTAGCTCGTCAACGTCTCGTCTAAGTCATGGAAAAAAGGACGCGGACAAACATTTAACATTTAACAAAAGGCAAGTTCTTATGTCAACCTTGTTGTACTGTAATATAGCGTCGTCTTGAGTAACTGGTTGAGGTTTTTCTCAGAGGGCAAGGGCCATTTTTGCTTCACTTCACACACGGCAACTATAAATTAGGTTTTACAACTAAGACAAGAAATGAAGACAGCAGCAGTATGGTAACCAATCTACTCATCATTTGCATCAGAGAAACACACATTCACATAAAATGTGTTTGTGCTGAAGCGTGCATACAATATTAAAAGGACAATACCGGTCTGGGGGATCAAACCATCATAACCATCTCACCTGGCTTCACTAAAGCATCCATTACCAATATTACAGTGAATCACCATACAACTTTACAAAATGTCTAATCACATAGACCAAAGTGCTATATTGCTATTGTTTACATTCAGGGAAAGCACATTTCACACTAAATGCTCTTGGTAGCTGTTGGTAAGGCATGATGTTTTAGTGAAGCCAGGAGAAACAGTTACGATGGTTTGATCCCCCAGGCCGGTATTGTCCTTATGTTTGAGTGGTTCAGTGGTTACTCTTCTGCGAGTCCCTGCAAGTGTCTTAATTTATACAACGCACCCAGTCTCACAGAACACTCATCTGAAAACATGACATCATACTCACTATTCTTGTTGTTGAACACAGCCAGAGAGAGGGCCATCTCTACGTCCTTCAGCTCGAGTTCCTCTCTGTCTTTTCCCGTTTTCCAGAAATCCAAAGTGGTGTGTGTGATGCTCTCTCCCCCAGCATTACTATGAGGAATATCAAAAATTAAGTTAATACCCATGTGCTTAAACCTATAAAAACAATGTTGAGCCGTTTAGTCCCACTTGATTTTGCAATCATAGTAAAAGAGTTCAGCACAAGTTGAAAAGGAGGCCATAATTAAACAGTTCATCCGTTAATATTTTTTTATCAGGAATATATTATTTTGAGTACAATTTAAAACAAAAACTGTCCGTAGTCACCTGAGGAAGATGAAGATGGCTTTCCGATATGACACGCCATCCAGCTTGTCATAGTAGTCCACAAATGGCTTTATGCTATCAATAAGGCCAGGGTGCATCTTGTCCATCTCGTCAAAGATGAACATGGAGTGGGCACAGTTGGTGACATTTCCTTTAATCCAATTCTGTAACTGAGACTGAATGGGTGCATGGGTTATTAGAGAATGGCCAACACGCACAAGGCAACCGGTGCTGGCCGGTGGTATTTAATTAAAATGCAATCTCAGACTACCTTATATGTATCAACTTGACTCGCATGTGGGAAATGGAGTTCAGACGTAAACACGTGGACAAAACTGCTGTCCATCCCCTCCTTGTAGATGTTATCGGCAATCAGCTGACTGACAAAATTCTTCCCCGTGCCTGTCCAGCCATGTAGAGAGAGGACCAGGGGCTTCTTGGGGTTGTTATTCTTCATGAAGCCAGTCACAGCTTTCAGAATGATGCGAGAAGCTATGTGCTGACCGAACAGTTGGCTTGCCAGGTCAGCCTGCAAACCTGAAAAGTGAAAGTGCAATGTTAAAATTACCCCAACTTCTCGGGTTGCACAATATTAAAGCGTTTATAACCGTGTAACGGTTATAGAAAAGCAAACCCGGCAGAAGTTACCGATTGTGTAGATCTGCTACGTCGGTATGCGTGTACTCATTACTGTTGTAGCTCAACTAGGCCTATATATATTATTCCACAACAAAGACTGCTGCTGAGACGGTAGAGACGAGTCGGAATATATAGATAGATAGATAGATAGATAGATAACGAAAACTGCCCAGTTCTCACCTGTTGCATTCAACCGTACCCATTTCGGATCGCAACTTTCATGGAAATAATTGTAAATCGTCCGCCCCAGCGCTGCAGTCGCGCCTACAGCGATTGTTGTTGTGATTGGATCGAACGCATTTACGACGAGATTTGCGATTAAAAAATACACAACCAAGGTCTTGCCAGTTGTTTCCATCGTCGAACCACGCGCATTGGCGATCTTATAAACTCATCAGGGAAACATTTGACCCGACGTTTGACTGAAAACAACCACACATAATCATCTTGCGCCACATTGATAAGCGCTGTTCCTTTCCTGATACGTCATCCATCCCGCGACAAATAACAGGTACGTCACCATCTGCGACCGGAGAGTTACATTCAGCGAACGCACTGTTTACTGTTTACCTTTCTGTGGGTTAAACATTCAAATACATACAAATATACCAGGCTTCCCCGTTAAAACCGACCCCGCTACCACTTTTAACCATGGGTGTATTGGCATCTAACCGTGTGCGTCGGACTACAACATACACACACAGATCTGCTACGGCTAAAACGCCAGTATTAACGTTAAGTATTAGGGGGGGGGCATTTGTTTGTATAGTTTATCTCACCCGTTTTGTTGAAGGAAATCCATTCCTCTCGACAGCATTCATGGAAATAGTAGAAAATGTTCGGGTAACTGGCCAGGAAGCCAGTGAGCGCCGCTGCCATGCCGACGGCGATCCCCGTACTGATCACCTCGATGGCTTGGGTCACGGTGCCAGTGCACAGCAGCACCAGCAGCAGCACGGCGGGTCGCCTTTCCGGATTCATTTTAACACACACACATACATACAGTTTGTCACTGCAGTCGCATTGGCACGTTTGGGGGGGGGTGGGGGAGAGATGTGCCGACCCCCACCAAACAGTGGCAGAGCTTTTAAAGGGTCCGGGCGGATTCGGTAGAGCCTGGTGTAACACTAGAAGGACCGTTGCCAGAGCAGCTCCTGAGGCGGCGCGTTCACGCTGGGAAAAACGCGGACTTCACTACGTCACGGTCCAAAGGTGCTGCACGGTCGTCTCAATCTGAAGGTGTCCACTGGGTGCCGTGCGGGTGTGCCAAACGCAGCTTTGCTGCCATATTTGTATATACTGCAATCAATTGAAATCAATCAACCAATTTGCGGTGTCTTGTGTTTGATAGGCTACGCATGACCCGACGTAAATGACGTAAGCCCGTGCTGTCATGGACAGTGGGACCGGTGGTTTTGGTTAGTTGTGTACATGCATGGGCTGTATTACGCCTTTTAAGGCATTGGCTGATCCTGACATGAAAGTACGTTGACAAAGTTAAGGCTTAAATGTGCATGCGTGCCCTGGGCAAGAGCAAAGGGTTAGGTTCAAATGTTTATGTTTCTAATTTGAAAAACATTGGACCTTTGCTCTTATTCATGGTTTTAATAAAGGACAGAAAGAATGTGTGGCTATTTTTGGTTTTGTTTTTTTGACTAACCAAACCTTGGCTTCTTTGATGTGAATTTCCAGACCTCTTTTTGACATGTGTTGCTCATGACTTCACACACATACATGATTGTGGAAGGTGCAACAGTCTGAAAACAACCCAGATCCAGACTTCACTTGGCAAATGTACACTTGGCAAATAAATATATATAAATAATATATTATATATATAATAAAACAAGTTACATATGAAAACAAACATCAGATTATAACAAAACATCAGTATGCATTGCAGACCAGAAGTACTTCATCTCACAAATAAAGTTATTCATCCTGATGAATAACTGACCTTACGGGTGACCAAACAGTGTGTGTACAGTCATTGCATTGTCAAGTCGGTCCTTTTCTTCTCAGCAATGTCATTGGTCCTTGGTACTATTCAATCTAACCCAGTATGGTTATAGTGATGGTTATAGGTGATGGTGGAGGTTATAGTGGGGGAGAGCGAGGTGTAGGTTATAGCGGTTGTGATGGTGGTAGTGTTAGTGGTGACGTATTGAGGCCATTGCTGTGATGAAACCCAGGCTCTCTTGCCAACTTGCGATAGGTCATAGGCAATAGGTTTCCCTTGACAGTACAAAAGCTGTTAAACGACTCAGAAAGACTGGGGTCGTCGAGGTCACATGACCAAACACTCCCCCTTGCGCTCCTTGTATTGATACGGGCCAGTATTTTCCCTTGAGGATCTGCACACACTTTGTAACTTTGTAACATAAACACTAAAACACTAGAGAACATTTATTTGATGTTTCATGTTTAACAGTACCAAAATGGCAATTATATATAATTGTATTGCCTTTATTTAGTTATATATATATATAACAAAATGTCTCTGGACTTAAAGTGTAGCTAAAAAGTAATGTGATTGGTTAATTTAATAAACATGAGACAATTGCATAGTTACATTTTCTTCTGACTTTATTTAAAGAAAATATATATTTTTTGTCGCTTACAGTTACTACCAGCAGAGGGGGGTGGTGCTTACGGTGGCGCTTGACGTGTTCTTTCTTGATATCTTTGGGTCAATGAGACTACGCTAAATCTCTCCCTCACTCTTTTTCGAAAGTTTCTCGTTTTCTATCTCGGTTTTTTCTATTTCTTTCTTTCTTCTTGTCTATGTCTTTCTGGTTGATAGCGACGACCTTCTTTTTCCTAGCTTTTTTTCTCTCTTTTTTTCTGCAGACATGTAAATAGATCAATGACAATCAGCAATTGACGCAGCCCTTATGACGGGAATTTAATGATCAAACACCGTTAGATCCGTTCATTTTGATTGAATCTGTTCTTGAGGGTAGGCTACTGCATTTGGGTAGGCCTACTCAAAACATTTTAAAATCGTTTAAAATGTGAACATTTCTACATTTCCAACAATAGCATGAATGTTAATGTTCCTAATATCAATTAATATAGTCATTTTCCTCCCAATCGTACTGATGTTCAGCTAAAATTAAAAGGAATTTACAATAGCCGAACACTTTGATCTCTTTTCTGTTCATCATTTTCTTGTAGACGTATCCACACATACAGTGAAGAAATACAAGATTGTTAAGGTCAAAAAGACACAACTTGTGCTCATCTATGTTTAATCATCTATCTCTAGCCGATTGTTGTTCTTGGCAGAAGAAAGGTAGAAGATCATATTTATGTTATATTGTAAAAAAAATATAACTGTGTGTCCATTCTGAGAGAACTGTGTAGTCGTGCTTGTTTTTCAAACTGCCTGAGGGACCATAACTATACTGGATGAAGTTACTCAAGACACACACACACACGAAGAAGGTAAATTCATCCAAAAGTTTCTTCCTATTTGATTTTAAGTTGATTTGATTTCTTGTTACAAAACATCCCAGAGGTTAGCACATTCCAAAGTGGCCCATGACATTAAAACAAGAACTTTACAATTGCATATCAAATCTTCACATGTATTAACTTCTACATTTCAGAATGTTACCGAAATAAAGTTTTATCTTTTTGTATTTAAACTCTGAGTTTCCAATATTTATCATATTAACTATGTCTGCGTGGATACAAAATGGTGCAAAACTA
>OMNR01092282.1:0-13384 GCA_900303205.1 Mora moro
ATCTGTACATTTGAAGTGGAATGGTCAGGTATTTATCAAAGAGACAATATTGCAAGCACGACAATGTTTGTGTCACTGTTGTATGTGCTGTTTGCTGACTTCAATGGAACCGTTTCATATCGTGTCATGCTCAACATAGGTGTGACGAGTTTCTTTCTCTGTTTTTCATCATCTAAACATCAAATCTGACTTTTATTCAAATAACACCTGATTCAATTAAAATTCAATCTAGCCTATCCCATGCTGAGTTTACTCTTTTAATAGGGTTAGATGAAGAATGCATTCACAGGGTTCAAAATGCCGATGATACACACACAGCCACACACACAATAATTAGAACAAATAAATACACACATACACATATATTTATTTGTCATTATATATATAAAGTATATATATCATTATCGTATGATTGTAGGCTGATGACTCAAAATATGTTGCACACAATCTTGCAAATATGAAATAAATAGGTCTAAAAAGCACATGGCACATTGAACATAGGGCTATATCTGACTGTAGATTTTTATTTTGGGGACATATTAATAATATTTCGCATTCTTAATTACATTCCTTGTTCAGAATATGTTCCCTTCATTTGGGAGCAGTCAGCAGATTACAAACGAATGGTGCGTCAATTGTGCCGAAGTTCCTTAAAACCTGCTTTAGAAATGAAATGATATCAATAATGTGCAACATTATAGTGCTCTATTAATTTATTAGAAATGACCAATCAGACTGGGTCATTTTGGAACAGTTTGGGGTAACACTTACAATAAGGGACAACATTTTGAGTAGCTCATCAGGGAACAAATGAGGAACGAATGAGGAACTAACTGCTAGTGAACCATTAGTTAATGATGAACTCCTAATCACATTTTATAGTAGCTAATGATTAGTTAATGATTACTTAATTAAGAAACGAGTGGGGAACCAACCAGGAATGCCTTAATAATTGATGATAAATCATTTGTGGGTTTTTTAAGTACTTAGCTAATAATTCCTTAGTAACAATTCAGTATGTAAGTAATTGTAAGATAATGACGAAGTAATGAGGGACTACTCAGTAGCTACTCAGTATTATTTATCACCCTACTAGTCGTTTTGTGCCGTTCACCGGCTGGTTCAGAGTTAATCAGGAACGACTCATGACAGCATGTGGTATGATCGATTCACAGAAATTCATTAAATAATCATTACCTAATGATTCATTAACATAGGATCTCACAGTCTGTTCTCTAGTAACTCATCATTATCTACTATATAGTCCTCCATTAGGAATTTTTAGGGAAGTACTTACTTACGACTCATCAATTATCAAGTCGTTCCTGGTTGGTTCCTCCTCACTCGTTTCTTAATTACCTAATCATTAGCTACTCTATACAATTAGATTAGAATTTACTCATTAACTAATGGACTAGCAGTTAGTTCCTCATTCGTTCCTCGAGTGTTCCCTGGCAACTACTCAAAATGTTGTGTCCCTGATTGTGAAGTGTCACCCGGTTTGGTTTCAGGCTGCGTGGCGCCGTGCGTAAAGCTATCAATGTCTAAGTCGCAATGCTTTGAGAGCGCAGGCTATTCAAGATAAAAATGACAACACATTAGGCCTATACGTTTCCTTTCATATAGAGTTTCTAACCGAGACTGCGTTTCGTAAATGCATTAGAATGTTTACAATAATCGGTCTGCAAAGCAAAAACTTGAGCTTGAGAGGAGGGGCCATATAACGTGCGAAGTACTAAAGCAGAAACTGCTACTTTGTTCGATTTAGAACAAGTACATGGAAACGGACGCTAATCCTTTTTATAAGCAACTATATATTTTTTTAAATACTACCAAAAAGAATAATACCCTCTAAATGAGCTATGGGGTTGGATGGATTGTACGTATTTTATTAGTCAAAGCGTGGACTTATTTGGCAATATTTTGGACTGACTGTGATTCTGTGTTTACGGTTGATTGATCTGCGAGAAGTTTATTGACTCCACAAGAGCCCACGCCAAACTGCTCATCACCCAACTCATATTTGTACTGATTCCTTCGACATGCGAGACATCATGCACTTATTCTACACCTATCTCCTTGCGGATCATTGAGGTACAGTGAGTTCATTTTATGCAATGTTCTCTTCTTAGTGTGAATAGCTATTCACATCCATCCTTAAATTTCCCAATCGGCTATTGTGTGGCATAAATGATCATGTATATTTTTCTCCCATTATCCAGTTCAGCAGCGCAATATCTCGGAATAGAAAAAAACCAAGTCACCAACTTGATGTCGAGGACAGACATGAGCAACCAGTCGGACCATACCCTGCTCGTGCACCACATGGAGCTGAGCCCGGCCACGTTCTTGCATGAGAGCAACATGACCAACTCCACGGACGCGGAGTCCAACTCGATGGGCTGCGTACAGATTCGCATCCCCCAGGAACTTTTCCTCACTCTGGGGCTCATCAGCCTCGTGGAGAACATCCTGGTGGTGCTGGCCATCTTTAAGAACCGCAACCTGCACTCGCCCATGTACTACTTCATCTGCTGCCTCGCGGTGTCCGACATGCTCGTGAGTGTCAGCAACGTGGTGGAAACGATATTCATGCTTCTGAACGACCACGGGCTGCTTGACGTGCACCCGGGCATGCTGCGGCACCTGGACAACGTCATCGACGTCATGATATGCAGCTCGGTGGTGTCCTCGCTCTCGTTCCTGTGCACCATCGCGGCGGACCGCTACATCACCATATTCTACGCGCTGCGTTACCACAGCATCATGACCACGCAGCGCGCCGTGGCCATCATCGTGCTGGTGTGGCTGGCCAGCATCACCTCCAGCACACTCTTCATCGTGTATCACACCGACAATGCCGTGATCGTGTGCCTCGTCACGTTCTTCTGCATCACCCTGGTGTTCACGGCGGTGCTCTACCTGCACATGTTCATCCTGGCCTACTTCCACTCGCGCCGCATCGTGGCCTTTCACAAGAGTCGCCGGCAGGCCACGAGCATGAAGGGCGCTATCACGCTCACCATCCTGCTCGGAGTGTTCATCTTGTGCTGGGGCCCTTTTTTCCTTCACCTCATTCTTATTCTGACCTGCCCCACACGGCCGTTCTGCAACTGTTTCTTTAGAAATTTCAACCTTTTCCTCATTCTTATAATATGCAATTCTTTAATCGACCCCCTTATTTATGCCTATCGAAGCCAAGAACTCAGGAAAACGTTAAAAGAACTGGTTCTCTGTTCTTGGTATTTTGGTGTGTAAATAAATTAAAAAATATATTATTTTTAAAATAATATTATAGATTATAATCACTCTTATGGGTTAATCTATGTTAAATAGATTAACCTATGTTAAATATCTATGTTAAATAGATTAACCCAAGACTATTTACATTTGCCATAGATCAAACACCAACATATCTATCTATCTATCTATCTATCTATCTATCTATCTATCTATCTATCTATCTATCTATCTATTAATCTATCTATCTATCTATCTATCAATAGATGTATGGATAGAGAGATAGATATATCCATCTAGATCTAGATCTAAGACACTTGTAAAACTGCAATGAAAGTCGTTATTTTGCTTCCACTAGGTGGCAACTGTAATGGAATTGCTCATATAAACTGGGCTAAATGTAATTTAAGGAATAAACTATTATAGGCAACTGTAACATATAAAAGAATACAACAATTATTATATTTAACAATTATTATTACTCGCATTTTACTTTCACCTGTTGTCCATTAACTGCTATTTAAACCAAACACTGTCGATGTAACTCATGTGATCACCTGTAGAGAAGGCCTACATTCTGTACAATATCTGTACATTTGAAGTGGAATGGTCAGGTATTTATCAAAGAGACAATATTGCAAGCACGACAATGTTTGTGTCACTGTTGTATGTGCTGTTTGCTGACTTCAATGGAACCGTTTCATATCGTGTCATGCTCAACATAGGTGTGACGATCATTGATGGATTAGCCTATGAACATATGAATAGCGAATAGCAGTATGTGTTTCTCACAGGAACCAGTTGGAACCTAATATAACCGTTTTTACCTTTATAACCGTGTTTTTATTTTTTATTTTTGGTGAAATTTAGCTGAAATTGTAATTATTTTGTTCTCTGTATTACCCTCAGTCATTCCTGATGGAGTATGATGTGTGAAGCGCAGCATCGGAGGAAATGTAAATGAGAAAGGGAAAAGCAAAGTGCAGAGGAAGCTAATGTGTCGGGATATGAATGAAGGGCGAACGGTTATTTTAAGGAGGAAATGCATTCCTGAATTCCCTCACAAGCCCAGTCGACCAAAACTGTTTGGCAGTTGGCTCTTCTCTTTTAATTAAGTGCCTTAGGTCTGATTGGAAAATAAATAGAATTATGAATCTGGTGATGACACTGAAACGTATTCATATTTTGCTTGCAATGTAGTTGAGGCATTGTAGCTGTCGCAAATCGAACTCGCCAGACAAAAGCATCATTGATACTGTGAAACAGGGGAACTAGTTGAACTGCTTTTAGACCTAGACAACGCTTAGAGGCATGTTGGACCCTGATCTCAGCACTAAGGACAGGGGGGAGTTAGCAAAACCCTTCATTTGTAATCCATAAATGTACTACATCATTCACACACTGTAATGGCCTAAAATGTAATTTTAGACCAGTGAGTAAATGTAAAAAAGGCCTGAATGTAATAAAACACAATAATGTCTTTCGTAACTGTATCATGCATCATTTCCCCCCATAATTGAGTAAATAATAATTTTAATGAGCATTCATTGCATTACAGGCTGGCAACCATTTGTGTGAGTAAATATAAATGTGTCATATATTTTGAAAAGGCTTCATAACAACATTTTTATTCATTAACTTATTGTTGAATGTACGATGTTACAGGAATTTGACCATCCTTATAGCTAGAGCATGTATTAAGGGGTTTTAAATTACCAAATGAAACAGTACATTCCATTTAACCGAAAAACAGTTTTTTGATGAATCAGTGTATTTTTGGAATACTTTGGAATATGCCTTATTGTATGTGTTTCTGTATTTCATGGACTTGGACGTGTGTATTAGGCCTACTTATTTTTGCCCTGTATAATGCACCGCAAACCATTTCAATGTATGATTATTTTGAAATGTTCCCAAAAAAACATTATTTTACACAATGGGAATGCATCTGTCTGTCATGTACCACAAAACATATTGTGGTGTGCCATGGCGCCATGAAGCACATGGGGGTAGGGACAGTATATATGTATATATACAGGGCTCATATGCATCCCTTCATACCAACTAGAACCACGCACAAACTAAATCAATTCATTCTTTGAGGCCGCTCAAAACATCACATGGTATATACTGAGACTCCTGTGAAGTAGCACAAACCATAGCGTGGAGAAAACTACTTAACGACATGAAGGGAGTCACAGCACTAACTTCTTAACTAAAAATGTGAAGCATTGCTTTGTATTACTATCTAGTGGCATGCTTCTTAAGTGAACACGTTTAAACTGCAATGAATTTCACAAAACTACCAGGTGAATGTTTATGGCATGTGGATCAGGCACTCAAACATATCGGTTGTTATGCTGTTTACTGTCATGTCATTACTATCATGTTACCCAAGAAACATATTGTTGTTGAAATAAATATTTGGAATAAGATAAATCTTGTACAAATCATTATACATAGTATTGAGGAGTTGTTATGGCTTCTTTTGAAATACAATGTATTAGATTGGTCTAGACAATTTTAAAACAATATTTTTCTCAGCTGTGGTTTTAAAAACAGCCTAACGTCCAATCGGAGTGATGCGTTCTGGAAGATCATGTTATGATGTGCAGGTCAACCATGTTGAACACATTCCACACCCACAAGAACACCTTTCATAGCTAGACACAGGCAACGTGTTTCCTTCAGTGTTTCGTCTTCAAGGTTGCAGCTAACGACAACATTGCAGGCCTACGTGGTGCTGTGCACTATTGGGTCTCACGTGAGGCATTCTAAGGCGGCCCAACCTAAAACAGCACCTACCAACCCCTGGATGAAGAGGGTGTGATGGCAAGACTGAAACTCAATGACAAGTGATTGAATTGAATCTACACAGGCCTACTAAATGGCCATACTTGGATTTTAGTTATTTGAAATGAGATGTAACTCTAATGTGTTACTTTTTAAAAGTATAGGGCAGGTCTCATTAAGGCAAATGCATTGCTGTGAGGAAACCTGGACATAATTATATCCCTGACAGACAAATATTAACCAGAAGCCAGGATAAATACTGGACCCCCGGGAAAGATGAGCAGATTATTCTTGATGAACATGTCTCAGTCTCATAATGTATTTATAGACCCCCAAATGCTAGGACAGTAGGGAGCAGCAGTGGCCTTTGCACCCAAAGACAACATCATGCCGTGGCTTGGTTCGGATATGACTTTGTTGGACGTGCTTTCAAAACAAAAGTTATTATCATGCGCTTCCCTTGGGGTAGGAGGACTAGTCACATGCTCCTGCCAGACAGACTGTGTGGAGAAAAAGAACACCACGGAACAGAAGGCCTTTATAGAGCACAACACACTATCCCTTTCACAGACACTCACATGTGTAAAACTTTGCTCTGTATCAAAGTGTGCATGACACCTCTTTAATTTACAACTCGTGTAGATGCATAAATAAACATGTGAACTTAACTGCAGTGTTTTTTCCCCCTTCATGTCTTCCTGCCTTTGGATATATTGGTCAATTATATTGCCTTCAGTGTTTCCCAGTATCATCTTTCCCAGTATTTGGGAATAGGCCTATAGACTGTTGTCATCCTCATATTAATTTGTTTAATTAATCTGTAACATTTGTTTTACATCCAATAGGATGCAATGGCACCATTCAATCAATCTAGGAACAAACAGAATCAATACTAGTATACTAATTTCCTAATGGGAAAGAGTGTGGGCACGCCATCCTTTTGTATAGTCACAGAAAATATAATGTTGTGTTTCAATGTTTCAACCTTCTTTACATTAGTCAATCCTCACAAGAACTTGTTTTAAAACCCAAGCCATACTTGAAGATCTGCACTCACATCCCTGTTCATACACACCACCTCCAAAGGCGTGTGTATTTGTACGGTTATGCCTTTTATGCGGTCCTTTTCATTAATAGTTTTGGTAGATTAGTACCCATTGCATATTTAATCGCCCATTGTCAGGAATCAATAAACACTCTCTGCTTAGTACAGCCTTATGTCCACATCTCCATTTATCCTGGCGCTTCGCGTCCGCTAGATGGCGCTCGTTGGCCACCTTCTTTCCAAAAGGAAAAACAAACCGTGGCGGTGAAGATAGTGATGTTGCATATGTCAAATACTATACGCCGTCGTGACAGTGCTCGCTGTTCATACACCAATAGTCTCCACGGAAACATACCTGAGAGAACAACCTCGAAATGCTTTGTGCTAAATGAGATCCACAATACGGTAAGCTCTCACCGTTTGCGGTTCATTACAAACCAGTGTTAGCTCATATCGTTATCAAAACATTGCAACTGCTAGCCCCGGCTAGTTAGCGTTAGCCGCTGCATCCTTTATCCCAGTGTTGATTCTTCTGCTACCGTCTCACAATTATCCCGTTACCTATCATCGGCTATCTAGTTAGTGACATATGATATGCAATGGCGAGCATTAAGGTGTCAAATCTTTGGTCCTAAATGGGAGAAGCGCGACAAAGTCCAGTGTCCCACTGCTGGGGACCCCCGGGGTGTGATCGGTTAAGGTCAGGGGTCCGACTGACCAGATCCCAGCGTGGTGGATCCGTTTGGCACACACGCATGTCTATAAATGTGTTATGTAACGGTGTTACGTTTGTTTACAATGGATGGTCCATTGTTCGGGTGACTTCGTGACGTGACACGATGCTCCTCGGGTTATTGGATTATTTAAACCACGAAGAAATTGGTCGTTTGGTTGGTTTCCTATAGATTTTTTGCGTTTCATCACAAACTCGTTTACATTTGATGGACGTGATTACCAGTAGGTTATGATATGACCTAAGCCAGTGCAACACTTGGGTTAGTTGTTGTTGTTGTTGTTGTTGTTGTTGTTGTTGTTGTTGTTGTTGTTGTTAAATTAATTATGTGATTGGTTAGAAGGTGACTGAAACGGTTGTCCTCAAGGGATTGATTGAAAATAATCAAATCATCAAATCAAATTAAATAAAAAAATATTATAAAGCATTGTATAGCATCAAACGGCAAAATAATGAACACAAAGTGATCTTTCATCAAAGCAAGCTAAATCAATTGAAAGCCTTGATAGATATTAGTCTAAACAGTTTGGAACTGAAGAGCATTGTCGTCCATTCCAATGGCGTTAATAATTATAACGTTCTGTAATCGTTTAACTTGCTTCTTGTTAATACATTACTAATTATTATTTAGGTCAAACAAACCACTGGACTCAATGAAGAGAGACATTACAGTACATTACAGACCACATACACTACACAGATAAAAGCCTGTCTAAATTGGTGGGTCAGCTGTTCAGACAAGTGCAGAGCCAGGCATTTTACTGGCTGCAGAGGTGGAGAAGGCTGTCAGTCACTGGACTTGCAATATACAATACTGTCATACCACTGTAATCCAACTAATCTGTTAAAGGTATTGCTGGAGTTGATTGTTACTGTCTGTCTGGAGCCCTGTAGTGGCCAACAACCTGATAACCTCCATCGCTCAATAGTGACCACAGACGCCCTATGTCTATTTGTCGGTCTATGTGTTTCTCTTCCAGATGTAGCCATTGAGATGGCGTATGACGAGAAACTCGCCGTTTTTCGACAAGGCCGCCTCAACCCCTTTGACCGTGGTGAGGAAGAGGATGAAGCCCAGGAGAGCAAGATGCCTCCACGCCTGGGTGAGACTCATTAGTGGCCACTAGTGGGAAGCTCCCTCCAGGGTCAAGGACTGTAATGTCCTCATATGAACCGGGCCTGAATGGATGCACTTTAAAACCAGCAGGCCTCCACTTGATTACTCTGAGTGACTGAGTGAGTGGGTGTTTTATTTTTACTATTTGGTAGACACTTTTATCCAAAGCAACTTAGTGGGGAATTCAGATAAATGTTAATTATGGGTTAAACGCCCTCGCCATTACACTATCCTGCCCGCCCTGCCTATTCTTCTGGGGAGATTACACTGTCGGATTACATACTTGTCCTGTGTTTGAACTGATGTTGCGCCCTGATGAGGTCAGACCTTGATTCACAGTTTTAGATAGCATCTATCATGGTTTGTGGTTGACTGTGTGTTGCTTTTTTAAAGTGAAATTCAACTCATTGAAAGAAGTCTCCCCGGGCTGACTCAAACTATCTCTTGAATCAAACACAATTAGAGAGATAAATGCGAGGTAATTGTGACGTGAAATAGATGTTATGTTATTTTGATTTGTCTAAGCAAGTTTCCTACCAATGGATCCAGATTTTCCCTTTTGAACATACCGACTGCATTGTTTACGTAGAGAAAAGTCAACATATTTGATGATTGATGTCGATGATGGGTCTGACCTACAAATATGGACTTGGATATGTAGGCTTAGAACTACAGTCTTGTGATCAACTGTTGAACCGTGTTGAAGCATTTGATGCAGAAGTGGAGTGTTGATCCAGAGGGAAGTGAAAGAGATTGACACGGTGTGGGCTCTTGGAATCGTTTTGTGTGCGTCTGTAGTCGGTCAAGCTGTAGTTGTATATTGTGGACAGTCAAACAGTTGGCTGGCATATCGCTGAGGAACTGGAATGTTTTCTACAGAGCTGTATGTAGGTATAGTGACTCGCTTTTGTTTAACTTTTAAAAAACGTTATACTTATGAAATGTTTTGGTGCTGTATTTGACTGTTTGGTTTATAGTGGACTTGGAAGTAATAACTTTATGGCCATATTAAGCAAACAAAAAACAAAAATGAAATGTCTTAGGTGCTATAATTTGAGTATAATCTGTTACAAATGCCTTGTCTGTCAGTCACATTCACGCACACAGCGTAAGCAGAGGGGGAGAGGGAGGGTGCATTTTTAGTGTTTATTTTCAAAATCTTGCAGCTTTTAATCGTAATGTGTTTGTAATTAAGATTGAGGCAGAAATATATTCATCTAAATTGTTTAAATACAATTTGAAAATAGGCCGACATCATTCTAACTAACAGCCCTAAATCCCTCCCCCAACAGCCTTACGTAATTAGCCGCTTTCCTTTGCAACCTCTTCTGTGATTGGTCACAGTCCACTCTTAAGCGACTGCAGTCATGTGGCAGGAATTATGCTTGCACGGCTCATCGCTCTCCAAGTTGTGAGTCGTGAGAGCAGTGCATGAGGGTTGGCATTCTTTTTCACTTTCAGAGACCAAGTCGGAGCTGTTCTGCTCCGAGGTTCGAACTCACGGCTCGGATCGGACCATGGACCTGGGTTTAGCGGAGGACCACTTCTCCAGGCCCGTGGTAAGTGGTACCATTCATTATTCTGCCGAGCATGTGTACAAAAACGCCATGCTTCAGAAACCATGTGCATGACTTAGCTTATCAACCTCGTTGGTGTTGTTGTGGTTCCCAGGGTTCGTTGGTGGCGTGCGACGTGGAACAGCTGGAGCAGGCCATCGAGGAGTGCAAGAGGCTGATCCTGGAGCTTCCGGAACACTCTGAGAGACAGAAGGACACGGTGGTCAAACTCATCCACCTGCGACTCAAACTTCAGGAGCTCAAGGTGGGACCTGACCTGAGGAGTGGCATGGGTAAACTAAACTGTGATCTGTGTGTGAACAACGTCTGTTCGTCACACCCCACTGGGGAATTCACAGTTCATTGGTTAAAGAGTAACCAAATATGAGCTGCTGTAAAAAAAAAAAAAATGTATGTAGAGGGGGAGGGCAGAACTTGTATTTAAGCCGAAAACGAGTTCAGTGCTATCGGACTCCTTTTCTAGTGTGAGGTTTAGTGTACGAGCCTTTAACTGCTCCTGGCTTAAATACTTCAAAGCAATGTTATAGTTTCCCCCCCCCAAAAAAGGAGTTATCGGACCCTGTGAATATAGGATCCATCCGCAGAGAAGGATGCCTCCAGGGAACCAATTAAAAAGCCTGTTAAGAGCCAGTAGAGGTTTTTGCTACATCATCATATGTCAGCACATGGTTCTTAAGCTCACTGTGTACAAATACGCTAAATTGCTCACTAGCCTTGAAAGTCCCCATTGACAGTTATTAGTTCCTTCATACAAATCCTTGTTAACTGTTTAACTATACACGAATATCATGTGGAATTGTCAAACTGCCAAAGGCCAAGGCTATGAAACATGATCTTATTCCTTCCAAAGCTTAAAGAGACAGAAAGTGACTAATCCGTATTGGACTATTAATTATTACCAAATCATAACGAAGGTGCCGCATGTACTATGAGACATCGTGTTTGAAACTGCGCTATGGTTTGGTTCTCCCCGTGTCTTATGCATGTCTGACTTCAGTGTGCTGCCTGTCCATTACCAGGAGCCGGAAGAGGAGGAGCCTAACCTCCGAGTGCTGCTGGAGCATCGCTTCTCAAAGGAGAAGAGCAAGAGTGTCAAGCAGACCTGCGACAAGTGCAGCGCCATCATATGGGGCCTCATCCAGACCTGGTACACCTGCACAGGTGAGCACGGACTACTATTCCCTTTGGTACCTACCACTGGATATCATGGGGTTCGTAAAAAGTGATGGGGACGATTGGGGTTGGTCGATATCCATTTTTTCCGTTAAAACCTCTCCTCAAAACATCAATGTTTATGGTTCAAGCAACTTGTATAGAGAGGGCAGCTTTTAGCGTCTGTTTCCAATGTGCCGTGTGCTATGCTCTCTTCTGCCACAGGGTGGAAGCAATCGACTGCAAATCACATTTTCCCCCATTCTTGTTTCATACATAACAAACCCATTAACAAATCCAGTATAAGGCGACTAGGCATGTTTGAGTAATAGACTAGCGATGAATTTTGACCTTCATCAGCTTGCTAATCATAACTAATCATAACTTAGTAGGCGAGGCTAGGCCTATAAGCCAAAAGGAATGATTAAATCAGCATTATATCTGGCTGTCAGGTGCCTCAAACGGGGTGATTTTGAAAAGAGGAGAGGGAGATGGAGTGACGTAGCCAGCCAGCTTGAGAATTGTAAGCTTGTAATGAAACAAGCGCTTATAACAAGAGACGAGAGTTTAGAGACGGTGTTGATATGGACACATCATGATGTCGTACAACCGTGATGTACCATCCTGTCGGGAAATCGCCCAACCCTAGAGACTTTGTAGGTAGCAATTATCCGCATTATATCCGTAATAAGTATTGTAATAATACTTTATAGTTTGGTGATTAGTTACTCGTCGTGCATTTTCCCGTAGAATTATTGAAATATTCCTAATTCTATACATTTCTCACAACATTTCAAGTTCATTTAAAGGGTTTCTCAGTAACTATGACTAGTTGCGGAGTGCACCTGTTAGTGATGCCGGGCTTGTAAAACCACGTGTGGTCAAATCCGTTTTGTGTGTGTGTGTTTTTTTCTTTAAGGTTGTTACTACCGTTGTCATAGCAAGTGCATGAACCTGATCAACAAGCCTTGTGTGAGGTCAAAGGTCAGCCACCAGTCTGAATATGAGCTCAGCATCTGCCCAGAGATCGGCCTGGACCGGCAGGACTACCGCTGTGCAGAGTGCCGCACGCCTGTCTCACTGAGTGAGTACAAACATTTTTACATATAAATTTACATGTAATTTTACATATAAATACGTCATACACAATCAAGCAAATGATATATGGTTATGAATCTGGGTCTTTTTAAGAAGTGTCATCATTTTTGCATTTAAATCGTTTTGGCCAAATCAGCTCAAACTCTTTAAGACGTATCTTGCATATCGTCCATATAGTTCTGTCTATGTTTTCAGACCTTTTAAAGTGTCTCATAACCAAACCATGAACCATTTTGATTGAATGTGAGTCTGATTATGGTGTTGGTGGTCCAATGTGGACGGTGGATGTCGACACAAGACCTCAAAACGGCGATCCACGAAGTCGCTAAAATCTGCTGTTTGACCACGCTGTCATGTGTACGTCTTGTCTCGTTCTGTCCTGTAGGGGGCGTTCCGAGCGAGGCGCGGCAGTGTGACTACACGGGCCAGTACTACTGCAGCACATGCCACTGGAATGACACCGCCGTCGTCCCCGCCCGTGTCATTCACAACTGGGAATTTGAACCACGCAAGGTACCCTGGGCCTGGATGCACGTTCTGAGCCTCAGGAAGTGTAGGGAAATGGAAATGAAAGTGTGTGTGTGTGTGTGTGTGTGTGTGTGTGTGTGTGTAGGAAAATGGAAATTAAA
>OMNR01092374.1:0-14158 GCA_900303205.1 Mora moro
GCGTAAGCCGGAGCGGGAGCGCATCGAGGCGCAGACCAAGCCCTTCGACGCCAAGGCGGCGTGCTACGTGGCGGACGAGAAGGAGCTCTACCTGAAGGCCACCATCGTAAAGCGAGACAAGGACCAGGTCACCGTGAAGCTGCTCCACAGCGAGGAGGTATAGCGGTAGACAGTTGTAGTGTCGTATTCATGGTAGCGTTAGATGGTAGAGTATAGTTAGTATCGTAGGAGTATAGTTAGTATCGTAGTAAGTTAGTAAGGTACTCAACAGCAAGGCGGTAGGTTGACAGTCATTGGGGAGTGTTTGTTTATACTTATAGTAATGTCGAATTTGACTACTCATGTAGTATTTATATGAATGTAGTATTTATCGTGATGTAGTATTTTATAGTCATGTCGTAGTTTCGGTGGCAGGATATTCTAGTTCAGGGGTTCCTAAACGTTGTCGTGCCTCGTGTGGAGGTACTTTTGGCCCGGGAACCCGCCCGATATTTTGCTCTCCTGTGTGTTCCAGACCAGGACCGTGAAGGAGGACGACGTGTCAAGCATGAACCCTCCCAAGTTTGACAAGATGGAGGACATGGCCATGTTGACCTACCTCAACGAAGCGTCCGTGCTGTACAACCTCAAAGAGCGCTACGCAGCATGGATGATCTACGTACGAGCACACACACACACACACACACACACACACATACGTGTTGAACACATGCCTTCTAGGTAAATATATAATATAATACTCGATATTCGATATTCTTCAGCAAATGCTTTTATCCAACGCATTTTCTAATACTGTGTGAGTGCATACATTCTCAGCATCGCTGGCACCTCTGGGAATCGAGTGTTAATGCCATGCTCTACCATTTGAGCTAGACACGATCTAGGAAAGTTATTGGTCTATCGATCGTATTTTTCACCATTATATACCCTTCTATACTATATTACTACATTATATTTCCTTCCTTCTCCACAGACCTATTCTGGGTTGTTCTGTGCAACGGTGAACCCCTACAAGATGCTCCCTGTGTACGACCAGGAGGTGGTCAACGCTTACCGGGGGAAGAAGCGCATGGAAGCTCCTCCCCACATCTTCTCTGTCTCTGATAACGCCTATCAGAACATGCTGACCGGTACGCGATCGATGATCGGCTGAATGGACCGGAATGCGACAATCGGAATAAGAATTCTGTGTTCGGATTCCGTGTTCTGGTTCTAATTCTGTAATCGGATTCGGGTTTGGATTCGGATTCCGTATTCGGATTCCGTATTCGGATTCCGTATTCGGATTCCGTATTCGGATTTAGATTTGTCACTTCCATTCGCCATTTATTTCATCAAATGTTTACTTAACATTGTGATTTTTTGTAGACAGGGAAAACCAGTCCGTCCTGATTACGTAAGTCATTCAAAATTTGAATATATGTATTGTTTATTGTGTTACGATATCAATTACCGGATCTCCAACCTGTGTCTCTTCGGTATCTGACCGCGAGTCTTGTTTGTGCTGCCACCTAGTGGAGAATCCGGCGCAGGGAAGACAGTCAACACCAAGCGTGTCATCCAGTACTTTGCAACAATTGCAGTGGCTGGAGGAGAGAAGAAGAAAGAGACAGCTGGAAAAATCCAGGTGGGTTTACAGTCGTACATGAGATTTGATTCTTAAAGCTTGAAATGACCTCCATATTTAAGGTTTCCAGTAGACACAAGTAGAAACAAGGTGTTCTCACTCTTTAAAACACAATAAAGAAATACTAATTAATAAAAAAATACATAAATAAATGACTTATGATGTAATCTGATGGGCTCCAGGGGTCTCTTGAGGACCAGATCATTGCTGCTAATCCTCTGCTGGAGGCCTACGGCAACGCCAAGACTGTGAGGAATGACAACTCCTCTCGCTTCGTAAGTATCTGTCTGTCTGTATTTCTATATCACACTTCTCTTCTTTGCTCAAGTGTGACTAAACTCTGTGTAACTAAACTACTAGTCCAACGGTCTTAACCTCCTATGCTTTCTGCCACAGGGTAAATTCATCAGGATTCACTTCGGCACCACTGGCAAACTGGCCAGTGCTGATATTGAAACCTGTGAGTATGTTAAAACGTATATTTTCTGAAGAAGCTATACTAAATATAATCAGAATCTCTCAGAAGTAGGACTTTAAGTGTCAGGGGGCATGAATGATAACAAAATAAATGAACGGCCTCATAATGTATATTCCCACCGTAACAATTTAAATGAATTTGTACAAACTGAGGTTGTTTGTCGTGCCTATCCTGTTCCTACATATCCAGTATTACAGTGTAGAAGCACGACTCGTATTATCTCCCCACAGATCTACTGGAGAAGTCCCGGGTGACCTTTCAACTCCCAGACGAGAGAGGTTACCACATCTTCTACCAGATGATGACCAACCACATGCCGGAGCTGATCGGTACACTGCTATATGTTCTATACGTACCGCTAGCGGCTAGCTCTATCGTAATAATCATTGCACTTATATAGCTGAGTGTGTTATCATTATTATTTGGTATTTCACTGGTCTAACACTTACACCAATGGGGCTTGCGGCTAGAGGTGTTTGACTCCCAGCTGAAAGGTTCGATCCCAAAGGTCTGCAGCCTAACCTGTAGTAGGCGTCTCTGAACAAGATGCCCTAACCCCTATACCTGCTGCTGAAAGACATGTATCTGAATTCTCCTAAAAATGATGTACATTTGAGGTTGAATAATCTCAACTACTCAGCAACTCTCTGTTAGGATGAGGTAGAACGTGGGGTTATACACTGTCACCCCCTCTCTCCTGTGTTGGGATGAGGTGAACGTGGGGTTAAACGCTGTCACCTTTCTCCCCCTTCTGAACAGAAATGACGCTCATCACCACCAACCCCTATGACTTCCCCACGATCAGCCAGGGCCAGATCACCGTGGCCAGCATCGACGACAAGGAGGAGCTGGTCGCCACTGACGTGAGTCGCAATTCATTCTTTCGACGTTTGAAGGATGAAGTTAATTCACCGTGTAATTCGATGTTTGTGTTGTTTTTGTTATTTGTACGTGATAATGTGAAGTTGCATTGAGGCAACTGAGCATTTTTTGGATTATTGCCTTCGCCTTCTAGCTACTGGCCAAAGCAACTGGATAACTCTGTGATGGTTATTTGAATGTACCTTTGGACGACAATAGAAGTCTATAGTGTCAAAAATAACTCTTTAGTCATTCCAGTGAGGTGTATAATAGGCTTATATGTACAGCTTTGTACACGTAAAACAATTGAACTCATTCAGGAAATTCCACGAGGTACAATGCCACGGTTACTTCGATAATGTCTCACTATTACCTATAACCTGCCCTCCAGATGGCCATCGACATCTTGGGCTTCACCTCAGAGGAGAAGGTGAGCATCTACAAGCTGACCGGGTCGGTCATGCACCACGGGAACATGAAGTTCAAGCAGAAGCAGCGGGAGGAGCAGGCCGAGCCCGACAGCACAGAGGGTAAGAACCAGAACCGCAACCCCCTGGTTCATCTCAATGGGGAAGGATAGTCAAGGGGTTACGGTGTGTTCCACTCCCAGTCCAAAGGTTCAGGGTTGGAAACCCCAACGTCTACAGCCCAACCTGTAGGCATCCTTGAGTAAGACGCCCTAACCCCCGACCTGCTCCATTACCTGCTCTAATGACATGTATCTGAAATCAATCAAGTCGGTTTGGATAAAGGCGTCTTCTAAGTTTTGGAAGCTTTGGATAAAAAGCATACGCCAAATGACATGACATGCAAACAGTGACTAGTCCATCTTTTTCAGTGGCTGATAAAATCGGTTACCTCCTTGGCCTGAACTCGGCGGACATGCTGAAGGCCATGTGCTACCCTCGGGTGAAGGTTGGCAACGAGTACGTCACTAAGGGACAGACCGTGCCTCAGGTGAGGAGGAGGAGGATGGTGATGGTGGTGATGGAGGAGGTGGAGGATCATCATGATGGTGGTGGAGGATGATGATGATGATGACGATGGTACTGGTGATGATGGTGATGGTAGAGGATGATGATGATGAGGAAGAGGAGGATGATGATCATGGTACTGGTGATGATGGTGATGGAGGAGGTGGAGGATGATGAGGAAGAGGATGTTGATGATGATGCTGATGATGACGATGATGATGCACAGACGATAGTCGCAGTAGTAATAGCAGTCATTATAATTGTGGTAATATTAGTAGTCGTGATAGTACTCGACCTCGCCATGCTCATTGCGTGGAACACGTGTTTTTGCTGGTTGCCTAGGTAGCCAACTCGGTGAGCGCCCTGGCCAAGTCCATCTACGAGCGGATGTTCTTGTGGATGGTGATCCGCATCAACCAGATGCTGGACACCAAGCAGCCCCGGAACTTCTTCATCGGCGTGCTGGACATCGCCGGGTTCGAGATCTTCGACGTGAGCCCCCCCCCCAACACCAAACATAACTATGTCTACAACAAGGTGTAGACCTAGTTGTTTGTCAACGTCTTTCCAAGCAGAATCTCTCAGAAGTAGTGATGGCAGAAGTGAGACCAGAAAATGAGACAAAACTAGGTCAACATCAGTCCCGATTCTCGTTGAATCGAGAGCGCTGTGAAATGTGTTGACCCAGTTGTGTCTCGTTTCTGATTCAGCGACAGCCGAGCGACAGTCGAACCGAAAGTGATGTGAAAGATGACCTAGTTTTGGTTTTGTTTTTTTGTTTTTTTGTTATTTTTCCCAGTACAACAGCATGGAGCAGCTGTGCATCAACTTCACCAACGAGAAACTGCAACAGTTCTTCAACCACCACATGTTCGTCCTGGAGCAGGACGAGTACAAGAAGGAGGGCATCATCTGGGAGTTCATTGACTTCGGCATGGACTTGGCTGCCTGCATTGAGCTTATTGAAAAGGTACTCGAGTTGTGGTCGTCATCGTCGTACACGACACACATCTTGGCATGTACGAGATCACTAAAGGTGTAGCGTTAGCTGGTTAAGCTAGTTAAAGTGGAGCCGTCAACTGTGTTCTCAGTTGGTCCGATTCGGAAAGATTCTGTCAATTAATGGTCCAACTTTTTCCCAGAAACAGACTGACAGACATACTTGTTTCACAACACACAGTTGAAGCAGTACTCTTTTATGAATGTAGCCAAGCATGACGGTTCCCCTTTAAGTTATTACTGATTTAAATACTGTTATTCTTGGTCATTCATACTGTAACTGCTACTACTGATGTATTTAATTATTTATTTTTATACTACTTGTCACGGTTCCAGCTCCGTTCCCAGGCTTTCCCGTTGTTTTCTCCTCCCCTGTCCTGTTTTTCTATGTTGTCTCGTGTGTGCGTGGGTGTGGCTTCCTCTCCCGGTCCTGCCTCCCTTCCGCACCTGTCTTCAATCCACTCGTCACCCCTCAGTATATCAACCCCCGATCGGCAACCACTCGTTGCCAGATTGTTAGTCATTACTCTCCCATGGTATCCCAGTGTTCCGAGTTTCTCCAGTTTCACTGTTGCCGACTCCTCCCCGTTCCCGACGACCTCTCCTGCCTAGACCCTCTTCTGTCTGCCGACGACCTCTCCTGCCTAGACCCCATTCTGGATTCCGACGACCTCTCCTGCCTTGCCCCCCTTCTGGATCTCGTCTGCCTCTCCGGCCTGCCTCCGCTCCATCCCCACCTCTGCTTCCTCATCAAACTGCTTTTCCCTTACTCCCTTGTTGTAGTCTGCATTCTGGGTTCAACTAACAACCGTACCCCTGACACTACTAGTGTCTAAAAACTGAGCTACATAGTTGACCAATTGCCTTGTGCTAAGAATTGCGTTGTCCAGAATGACCTTGTGTTACATTGTGCGTTTGATAAAATAAAAACACTCTTTCAATGGTTCTCTTTCCGATTCCGCATAGCCCATGGGCATCTTCTCCATCCTCGAGGAGGAGTGCATGTTCCCCAAGGCCTCGGACACCACCTTCAAGAACAAGCTCTACGACCAGCACATGGGCAAAAACAATGCCTTCCAGAAGCCCAAGGCTGCCAAGGGCAAGGCGGAGGCCCACTTCTCCCTGGTGCACTACGCGGGCACCGTGGACTACAACATCTGCGGCTGGCTGGACAAGAACAAGGACCCCCTGAACGACTCGGTGATCCAGATATACCAGAAGTCCTCGTGCAAACTCCTGGGTCTCCTCTATGCTGTGGCTCCTCCTTCTGAAGGCAGCGGTCGGTCGCTGTGTATTCATGATACATGATGATAACATGTATCCATGTGAAGATATGTATTAATAAGTGCCCCCCCCGAGAGGAATTTTATTAGGAAGCCAGTGATCAACAGTTTAGATAAAACAAGTCATTGTCAATTCGAACTCAAACAACCCCTTCCTATTGGTTACTGTTGTTGTTGTTGTTGTTGTGTAGAGACGAGCAAGAAAGGGGCCAAGAAGAAGGGAGGTTCCATGCAGACGGTGTCGTCCCAGTTCCGAGTGAGTTCCAAACTCTTTGTGTTCCAAGCCAGTTTAGTGTCTGTTCTGAGCGTTTGAAGCAGTTTCACTCTGCCTGAAGCCAACTGTTTCCGTCCTGACTTCAGAAATGTGTTATTCAACCGGAAAATGACAATAAAGTCCAATCTAATCCATTCTTATCGAATATATTCAAATCTAATCCAACGTAATGTGATCGAAATCAGTGTAATCTAGTTTTATCTAATCTGTAATCTAATCTAATTTAATAAAATTAGAAAACACTATTATTAATCTCTGAAGGGACATGCTGGTGTTACAGCAGCAAAACGAACAGTGCGAACCGAACAAGAAAAGATCCCAACACCCACTAACTCTAATCTAGTCAAATGATCTGATCTAGGATAATCTTGGCAAGCTGATGACCAACTTGAGGAGCACCCACCCTCACTTTGTGCGCTGCCTGATCCCCAACGAGTCAAAGACTCCAGGTCATACACCACACCACACCAACCACACCATGTAAATCCTATCCCAGCTCTGTTCCGACCCTGACACCTAACGTCCGGTCCGGCCGGTGTGTTCTCAGGGCTCATGGAGAACCACCTGGTGATACACCAGCTGAGGTGTAACGGGGTGCTGGAGGGCATCCGGATCTGCAGGAAGGGCTTCCCCAGCAGGATCCCCTACGCTGACTTCAAGCAGAGGTACAGCTACCATACATTTTTACATATTTACTTTAGTCCATCAACGCCTGCGAGATATGTCAAATTGCACAGGTATGCACATCCAAACTATAAAGAGTTAAAGGTATCGACCGCCATATGGAACAAGAGGACATATTTAAAGCGCAGGACTTATATGTCAATATATTGATGTGCGTCGTATAAAGTCATATATCTAATGTCATCCCTTTTGAACGAAGGTACAAAGTACTGAACGCGAGCGTGATCCCGGACGGTCAGTTCATCGACAACAAGAAGGCTTCTGAGAAGCTCCTGGGCTCCATCGACGTCGACCACGAGCAGTACAAATTTGGGCACACCAAGGTGGGTCACAAATGAATATCTTGTACAATCATTTTTATTCTAAAATTGCCAAGAACAAAAAAAAAAGAATAACATGGCTGTCGTAGCATATCTTCTGTCAACATCTCGTCATTTACAATCATTATCCTTTGCATGATCCTTATTTGTCTATTTCCATTCTTTGTTATTGATTTTTTATATTATTATTATATTAAATAAATCCCCCAATTATGTACCAGAGATCACTGTATGGGAAATGTAGCAATATCCACTAACTGAATGAAATATAGGTCAAATGTCCTTTTTCATGATCATTTCCGTGCATGTTCCCCGGGTGATGGAGGTGCGTTTGGGCTCCCCAGGTGTTCTTCAAGGCAGGTCTGCTGGGTGCGCTCGAGGAGATGAGAGACGACAGGCTGGCCTCCCTGGTGTCCATGATCCAGGCCCTCTGTCGCTCCTACGTCGTCAGGAAGGAGTTCCTCAAGATCTACGAGAGGAGGTGAGTAGGGTCTTCATGTCGTCTTGTCATCGTAGCCAACTCGTGTCTCGAGTTAGCCACAAATCAATTTGATTTGTCTCATGTTTCACTCTT
This sequence comes from Mora moro, assembly GCA_900303205.1. Classification (NCBI taxonomy): domain Eukaryota; kingdom Metazoa; phylum Chordata; class Actinopteri; order Gadiformes; family Moridae; genus Mora; species Mora moro. Next base: position 8,075 of record OMNR01092374.1, read on the forward strand.
GTATTTTAGGACTTTGTAAAGTGTCTTTGAGTACCTTGAAATACAATGTATATAAATATATATATAAATATAATTATTATAACAAATGAAATGAATAAATGATCAAATGATTTACCAAGTGAATTTATAATTGAATTATATAATTAATTTATTATTATTGTTACTTTTTCGCCCCACTCAGAGATTCGATCCTCACCATCCAGTACAACATCCGCTCCTTCATGAACGTGAAGCACTGGCCCTGGATGAAGGTGTACTACAAGATCAAGCCGCTGCTGAAGAGCGCGGAGACGGAGAAGGAGCTGGCCAACATGAAGGAGGACTTTGAGAAGTGCAAAGCCAACCTGGCCAAGGCAGAGTCCCGCAAGAAGGAACTGGAGGAGAAGCTGGTCACCGTGCTGCAGGAGAAGAACGAACTTCAGCTCCAAATTTCATCGGTGAGTTTGACTCGGTCAAACAGTGCGCGCTCAAACGGTCATCGCGTCGACGTCTAGAATTCAGGGAAGCGATTTCAATTATGGGCCGCTTGAAGGGTACATTTGATCTCTCAGGCCGCCAGGGACTCTCGCCGCTCCCGGGGTTTGAACCGAGCACGATGAAGCAGCTTTTTACGATTTCACGCTCCACATATCTGGAACAAACTTCCAAAAACATCTGAGGTCTGCCTCAACACTTCATATTTTAAATCGGGGCTCAGATATTGCCTGTTGACTGGTATATTTATTATTTATTATTCTGCTAAATGCCCTAAATGTAAATGTAAATGTAAATTTTGACTGATCATTGTCTTTCATTGTCTTTTAATGATTATCCTTCAAATGTTTAAAAATGTGATTCCTGCCTATGTAACATAACTTAAGACAAGATAAGATGTCAGTTTAAAAAAAAAAAAAAAATCCCAGACAGGAAATGTGGGTTTATAAACAGGATTCCTGAAGCGCTCTGAACAACCTTTGTGTTTTTGAGAAGAGTGTTCTACCCATCGACCTGCCTTGCGTTGCCGTTGATTGTAATTATTATTGTCGTTGTGGGACGCATCGCCCCCCTCCCCAGGAGTCAGAGAACCTGATGGACGCAGAGGAGCGCTGCGAGGGGCTGATCAAGAACAAGATCCAGCTGGAGGCCAAGCTGAAGGAGACCAGCGAGAGGCTGGAGGACGAGGAGGAGGTGAACGCCGAGCTGACGGCCAAGAAGAGGAAGCTGGAGGACGCCTGCTCGGAGCTGAAGAAGGACATCGACGACCTGGAGCTCACCCTGGCCAAGGTGGAGAAGGAGAAGCACGCCACGGAGAACAAGGTGAAGAGTAGAAGAGTGATACATTATGAACCTGAAGGGACTGTGGTGCAGCTTCTAACTCATCATCCCCAAAATATGTCTTTCAATGTTAAGGAACAATAAGTTTCAAACATTAAGGAAATTTTTGGCATATTTTTCATTGTGCTTTTTTGAAGTAGATGAGCTGTAACTATTATGCACTAATAAAAAAAGAAGAAAAAAAATCGACTAACCTCTTTCCGATTCATATAACGAATGGCACATGCGTAAATAGATACATAAATCAAACAAAAAAATGAATCAATAAAATGCATAACTAAATAACTGCTAAAATTGTAATTGTTTGGTTTTTGTTTTTTTTCCACTTAAAGGTTAAAAACCTGACGGAGGAGATGTCCAACCAGGACGAGAGCATCGCCAAGCTGACCAAGGAGAAGAAGGCCCTCCAGGAGGCCCACCAGCAGACCCTGGACGACCTGCAGGTGGAGGAGGACAAGGTCAACTCCCTGACCAAGGCCAAGACCAAGCTGGAACAGCAGGTCGACGACGTACGTTGGGGGGAAACTTTTTTTATTTTTCTCTCATTTTGATACGTTAAGGTTTTGTCGTTGTGATAAGTGCTCTCACATTTGCAGGTTCATGAGATGTACATTATATCAATGAAGTATATGAATTAACTGACTGAAATATAATTAAAAACGGAATAGTTTAGATGTTAGGGATCAATTCCCAGATGAAAGGTTCTGGGTTCAATCCCTACTGCCCCCACCTGGAAGCATCCATGAGCCAAATGCCTTGCCTTAACTTACCTATATTAACTTTAAGTCACTTTGAACAAAAGTAGCTCGTGGGAATGCCTTCTTAAAATGTCAAAGTAACGAGAAATGCTGTTTCTCTGTGTTTCGTAGCTGGAGGGCTCTCTGGAGCAAGAGAAAAAGGCCCGCATGGACCTTGAGAGAGCCAAGAGGAAGCTGGAGGGAGACTTGAAACTGACCCAGGAGTCCATAATGGACCTGGAGAACGACAAGCAGCAGTCTGAGGAGAAACTCAAAAAGTAGGAAATGTATATTACAAAGTAAAAGTTATTTAGAAGTTTAGCCTAATTTCCCGTCTGGGATTTATAAAGTACAACTCATCTTACCCCTGTGTTTTTTTTTACCAGGAAAGACTTTGAGACCAATCAGCTGATGAGCAAGATAGACGATGAACAGTGTCTAGGAGCACAACTGCAGAAGAAGATCAAAGAACTGCAGGTAGGACACTGCCTTCATTTCATTTTCCTCACAGGTTTTCTTTGCCTTGCCCTACAATGCAATGCAATATTGACAATCCAGTAAAAACACATCCAGTAGCTACAACAAACACATTCCACAGCACAAAAGTGCTGCCTGACCTAGTTTCAACTGACAACTGAGAAGCAAATAGAATTGTTGAATTGGTAGAATTGTTTACTTTTGTTTGGTACTGCATAATAGTTAGAGATAGAACCAACCACAAGGTTTCACAGAGGTAGTGGATCTCAAAGTGCGTTCTACATTCAACACGAGACACGAGACACCATCATTCATCACTCCATCTAGGCCCGCATCGAGGAGCTGGAGGAGGAGATGGAGGCGGAGCGGGCTGCCCGGGCCAAGGTGGAGAAGCAGCGGTGGGACCTGTCCAGGGAGCTGGAGGAGATCAGCGAGAGGCTGGAGGAGGCCGGCGGGGCCACGGCCACGCAGGTGGAGATGAGCAAGAAGCGCGAGGCGGAGTTCCTGAAGCTGCGTCGGGACCTGGAGGAGTCCACGCTGCAGCACGAGGCCACGGCCGCCGCGCTGCGCAAGAAGCAGGCGGACAGCGTGGCGGAGCTGGGCGAGCAGATCGACAACCTGCAGCGCGTCAAGCAGAAGCTGGAGAAGGAGAAGAGCGAGTATCGGATGGAGATCGACGACCTCTCCAGCAACATGGAGGCCGTGGCCAAAGCCAAGGTAATACAGAGATTTGGTTTCACATGTGGCTGGCGTTTAGTAGATGCTTTAATCCAAAAAGTCTTTGGGAGCAGGGGCATTGCTCAAGGGTGCCTGCCGCAGGCAGACTGTGGACATTGGGACGGACATGGGATTCGAACCCAGAAACCTTTCGGCTGGGAGCGAAACACCCTAACGAGTACACTATCCTGTCCCTATCCTGTTTAAATGAATTCATTAAATTAATTAATTATGATTGAAGAATGAAGAATGTTTTCCCTAATTTCCTGCCCTGGGATTAATGTAGTACATCGTATAACTTCTCTTATATAAATGTAATCTCTGCCATGTTAAGTGTTTAATACTCATTCGCATCTCCAGAGCAACCTGGAGAAGCTCTGTCGTACTTTGGAGGACCAGCTGAGTGAGCTGAACGCCAAGAGCGACGAGAGCCTTCGGCAGAACAGCGACCTGGGAGCTCAGCGGGCCCGGCTGCTGACAGAGAACGGTAACAACGCGCTCCAACGGGCCCAAACCAAAGTGTTCTCACCCATGGTGTCTTGGACCCGCGGGTTTCAACCTGTGGGGCGTTATTTGTTATATGTTTCAATTGACCGTTAGTATGTTTGAAGACTGAAGAAGGGGGGAATACTGTATTGAAGAACAATGCACAAATGAAATATGAGCTTACTTATAAGCTACAGATATTCCGTGGTGTGGTGTCACCCTGCAGGGGAGTTTAGCCGTCAGCTGGAAGAGAAGGAGTCCCTGGTGTCTCAGATGACCAGGGCAAAGCAAGCCTTCACCCAGCAGATAGACGAGCTCAAGAGGCACATCGAGGAAGAGATCAAGGTCAGGACGTCTTCTCATTCTGAATAGAATGTGTTTTTCCTATATGGGCCAATGCCTTCATAGTTATATTTCATAATACAGTATATGTTCATGTTTACTTTTTACTTTCTAGAATACAATAGTTTTCATTTTCAATGATCCTATCCCATCATCTTCCTCCTTGCTCCAGGCGAAGAATGCCCTGGCTCACAGCGTCCTGTCGGCCCGCCACGACTGTGACCTCCTGCGGGAGCAGTTTGAGGAGGAGCAGGAGGCCAAGGTGGAGCTCCAGCGCTGCATGTCCAAGGCCAACACCGAGGTGGCCCAGTGGAGGACCAAGTATGAGACGGACGCCATCCAGCGCACCGAGGAGCTGGAGGAGGCCAAGTGAGTCGCTACCGTGGTAGTAGACGCTGGGGTGGAAATAATCCACCTGTCCGTAGTTCAGCCGTAGGACTGGTGGTTTCCAAGCAGGGATACGCGTACCCTTGGGGGCACATAAGAAGGTTCCAAATATCAATATATCTTTTGATTTGTTAAATATTATATTAAATATGAAGTATATAATACATGATATTAATATTAAGTTAAATATAGTATCTGTGGATTGTTGGGACCAGAATTAGAAGTACACCTCAGCTGCTTCCGTTTTAAAGACCTAGGCAACTACAATATTAATAAATGATAACAGCATAATATTAGTTCAAAGGGAAACATCTGGTTTGGTGTCGGTGAATCGGTACTGGGACCGTACTGATGCAGCTGTGGGGCTGCAGAAGACAAAAAATGGACAAAGATTGGGAAATTCTGCGTTCAGACAAGCCACCAAGACCTAGAATAGAGATGGTCATATCCTAGGGCTCATAAGGAGGACTTAATGTATGGCGGTCTGTCATTTTCCATCACAAAGATGCATATGTGTGTATAGGCTAACTCAAACAGTAGCCGGCAAACCCGCCTAACACCCACTTTCCCCTCCTAGGAAGAAGTTAGCCCAGCGCCTGCAGGAGGCAGAGGAGCAGATCGAGGCGGTGAACGCCAAGTGCGCCTCGCTGGAGAAGACCAAGCAGAGACTGCATGGAGAGGTCACTCTTCCTCTCCAGAAAAACCTCCCTTTGTGTCAACTAGTCATTCAATTCAACAGTTTGTAATGACCACAACAGCCATTGGCTCATGGAAATTTGCTTTGTGGTACACCAGCACAAAACAAACATAAGACCAGTAGATGTTCTGAGATTTGTATCCCTGTTGCAGTGGGGAAGAAGCTGTTTTTGAAGCTGTACGTTCGGTTGGATATGGACTTAAGAGTATGAATGTACTACCATTCATGAGTAGTCAGTATTAGTTCCTAAACCCTGACCAACTCATTATGAGTGAATGTGAATGATTCCAGGTGGAGGACCTCATGACTGACTTGGAGAGGTCTAATGCGATGGCCGCCAACCTGGACAAGAAGCAAAGAAACTTTGATAAGGTAAAACTATGTTACTACCACCGCCTCGTGCTAGCAGGGCAGCAGGAGCACAAGGGAGAGGACCCAAATGCAGATGACAGAGGCAGGCAGGGACGGTTCACTGACTTTATGGGGAACAAACCAAAAGTCCACAGATTTGCAGGGGAAAAGTCCAGGAAACAGAAGTTAGGGTTAGGGTTAGTAGGGTTAGGGTTAGTAGGTTTAGGGTTAGGGTTAGTAGGGTTAGGGTTAGGGTTAGGGTTAGTAGGGTTAGGGTTAGTAGGGTTAGGGTTAAGGGTTAGGGTTATGGTTAGTAGGGTTAGGGGTTAGGGTTACGGTTGGGTTAGGGTAGGGTTAGGGTTAGTAGGGTTAGGGTTAGGTTAGGGTTAGGGTTAGGGTTTAGGGTTAGGGTTAGGATTAGTAGGGTTAGGGTTTGGGGTTAGGGTTAGTAGGGTTAGGTTAGGTTTAGGGTTAGGGTTGGTTAGGGTTAGGGTAGGTTTAGGGTTAGGTTAGGGTTAGGTTAGGGTTAGGTTAGGGTAGGGTTAGTAGGGTTAGGGTTAGGATAGGGTTAGGGTT
>OMNR01092387.1:0-13468 GCA_900303205.1 Mora moro
GAACTATAAATAGATGGAGAAAAATGTTTTATGTAAGCCCTTGTAATGTGGACCAGCTTGCATTCTGTCCCCATTATGAAGAACGCTCATGCTCATGCACACTTATTAGATTAGCACGTGTATATATATATGCATGCTTGAATTCTCTCTCACACACAAACACAAATACACACACACACACACACACACACACACACACACACACACACACACACACACAGACAAACAAACGTGTGAGTAAATAAATGAATAAATAATTTCACTTGATGGAGATCTGTTGTGTAGAAGACACGTAGTTCCTCTGGTGAGTTTCCAAGCGAACGGCAGACACACTCCAGGTCCCGGGAGCTCCAGGCATCGTCTTGGCTCGACTTGGGCTTCTCTGCACAGCATCCTGCCAAATTCGTCCCGGCGTACTTTTGGAAAAGCACGTTTATGACTAAATAGTAGCTTTACTACTCTTGGAAAGTCCAAACGAAGGTTGTAATGAGCTCATTTTGTCATTAAGCCCATTTTGTTTTTCATTTAAGGCTTTGACTCCTTTTTTCCCCCCTACTACGTACATTAAAGACCTCACACTCGCAAGTCCAGGAGATCTTTTCCCAAACAACAGACACATCCTGCCTTGCCTTTAGCCTCGATGGAGGCACGTGTAAAGAGGCCCACTGCCACCACTAGTTCCACAGCTGCTCAAATAGCCACTATCATTTACAACTCAGGTCTGTGAGAGATAGAAAAAGAGAGTGAATGAGAGAGCGCGAGAGAGAGAGAGGTGGAAAGAGAGAGAGAGAGAGAGAGAGAGAGAGAGAGAGAGAGAGAGAGAGAGAGCATGGTCCAGTTGATTTTGGCATTGGTCACCTATTGGCTGATTTGATATTTGGTTATTCCTATTCCTATAAAAAAGAAGTTCATAAAATCAGAGCTCCAAAAGGAACACATCATGTGCAGTACATATCGATGAATGAAAACACCATCACTAGTTGCAATAATTACATATTTGACGTCCTTCCCAGAATAAGATGTGCACAAGTGTCACAGTTCTGGAGAACTATTACACTGTTGAGAGTGATTCCTCCCCCCCTGGTTGAAAAGAGCACTGTTTAATTCCTAAGTGAGGATGTAAAGTCTCAACTTGAGTTTTTTTTTAATATAGTCAATTTACTCTGGCTCTATATATGCATTCTTTCACTTTAAGTCATACATTACTACTCCTATGTTCTACGTGCCGTGTGTACGTTTCCTTGAGCAAATTGATGGCAACATGTTTAGAGGACCAGATACTGATGTTGCAAGGATAAATAAATGACCTCTACTTATGCCTAAAGCTACAAACACGCACATCCTTTATTGTTTTGGCAAAGTACAGCTCAGTCTAAGTATGTTAGGTTTCTCTCTCTCTGTCTTTTAGGAGATTGCAATGATATGACGACACACACATGTGAAGACAGCCTCGCTGTTGCAGACCTGCAGATGTTTAATTATCCCTGACAGCCTTTCCCTCCAGGGTCTTCTCTCTTCATTTCTTTTCTTCTCCATTTTCTTCTCTCTCTCTCTTTTCTTTATTTTCTTCTGTCTTTCTCCTGGTCTCTGTCTATGTTCAATTTAAAATTCAAGTCAATTAATTTGTCCTGAATTTAAATTGGAGAGTGTGCTTTATGCCAAATGACGTTTAATTTCATTTTCATGCTCTCACTGACACTCTTACATGTCTTTGGCCCTTGAACTATACACAATAAAACAGGACAAAATGGAGTGCTTGAGAGTGTATAATGGACTGTTTAACTTTAGGTAAAGTTAACATATCACAGTGATGCAGACTGCCATTCGTTCAAGATGGAAAAGGTCAGCGTTTTCACAGCAGACAACTCCATCCATTTACCATTTCCTGAGAAGCCCAAAAATAATTCTGGCCAATCCACCCTTGATGACATCATGGGAGCGCTCTGTCACGGCACAAACCTGGCAAGGGAGAGCCCTGAAACTGCCAAGGGATACCCTGGCGCTCACACACCACAGGCAGGCACACATACCCATGCGGTTCCCATACAACACACCACACGCACACACACACAGAGACGCATAAACACCAGTGTTCTGGTTTCCTGTGGTTACCGTTAATACAAGAGTAGCGTGTGAATGGAAGCAATACAATTATGGTCAGGTTAGGAAGTCCGTCCTTGGAGTGTCTGAAAGGTGTTTTCAAACCGTCAACGGAGAACCTCTTCCACAGAAGTCCATAAGCAGTAGTCTCACAAATCAGACATCATAAAATAATAATCTAAAGTCTGATAGCAGACGAGCTGAAATCTGGGTGTTTCACATTCTTTCGCTTCATATTTGTTTTGATCAATCCTGCTGCTGGAGGCGGGGATCTGTAAGCGTGTAATTGGCTATTACCAGTGAACACAAACTCGGCCAGCACGAGTAGACTGTAAAAAGGTTTCTGTAAATGTTTCAAATCCACACCGTGTAGACTGGCCACTGTAGAAATACACTTACTACAATCCCCTTCTGAAGGATCCACCCCAACCATGCGGAAAATGACTCGCAGGACAAAGGATGCGAGCGCCCATCCACGCGAAGACACAAGATGAAATCCCCGCGAAGGCGACAGAGAAGCCTGCGGTTCTGCAAACCGAGGTCCACAGAACTGCCATCCAAACCCAGATTCGCCAGATAGAAGCACTTTAATGGAAGCGAAGGAAATCAGTCATCATAGCACCAATGTCAAATATATTTTTGTGTGTTCTGTCTGTATGTATTATATACAGTAGGCCTGTATTAAGTAGGCCTATACCAATGAAATATATGAAATGTCTCTCAAACGAATATGTCTCTCAAATTGTACAATAGGCCTATATAGGCCTAACACTAAATACAATGACAATACAATGTGCGTTCTTGTGTCTGAGACGCATCACCATGCAGGGATGGTTCTCAACAGCTTTATTTGTTATTATTCATTTGTTCCTATAACTATATAGGCCTAATTAAAAAGGTTAATGAAGGTTTATAAACGCATCGTGGTGATTTTAGTTTGGCAATATTTGCTTTAATTTACATTGTTTGGTTCACTTGACAAAGTTCAGTTTGTGAACACAAACTGAACCAAATGAAACAACTTCTCCACTGAACCAGACCAAATCTTCCCAATTCAGATGTGAAAACAACCCAAAACAGCGGCAGTCAAATGAAGGAAACGAAGCTTGGTGACGGAGAGCACACTGGACAATGGAAATGGATGAAGTGAAGTGCTTGAACCACTATTCACTAAACCACTCGTGCATACGAGCAGAAGCTTGAGTGACATTAAGTAACGAGATTTCTGCATGTCATCATTTATTCACATTCATTTGCTGAATCTGTGTCCATTGCACTTAGTCACATTTACCTTTTCTAGCTACACCAACTTTTCCACCAAGTTTCTTTTGGGCATTTCCACTCAGGTCAACGTTACTGAATAATTGTTAAAGCACTACGTGACTAGGGATAAACGTGATATTTACTTAACAATGACCTCATACTCATACTTTAGAATTTAGTTAATAGAAAATGATCAGCTGGAATGTGTTTGTGCTCATGATATTATACACGCTAGCTAGCCTAAATTAGCTAGCTCTAGTAAGCCATATTTATGCTGCTAGCTTAATGCACTGGCTGCACCATTTAGCTACATGCCAGAAGTAATTTTGAGATGGCCTTGTTTTTGTCAAATGTTCCCCAAAGATCCTGGACCAAGGAAAGCTTGGGCCATAGCTGTCAGACGGAAGGATTTTGAGCCTAATGATAGCCTGATGATTTTGACAGAACTGGGCAAATTGTGCATGTGAAGGAATGTGTGATCCCTACAGTTTTTGCGTCCTTTCCAGACCATCTGAACAAGGTTAGTGTATTTTCAAGTCATAAGATAATAGTGTTCTTTGTGGTAAACAGTTAATATATAGTGGAAACTGATTGGAATGATGAGCATATAAATTATCTCTTGCTAACAAAACTGGAATTACCACTTTTTTTTTTTTTTTGTATAGCTGTATTACTTTTTGTATTAGTTTTTGCTGTTTGATGTTCAATGAAGTTCGATGTTCAGTTCTATGAAGTTTGTTTGATGTTCCAGTTTGGTATTGTTTTTGTTGTTTTCTATCCTTTTCTGTCCCAGAAAAGGATAGAAAAATCCAAAATCAGAGGTGTGTGTGGGTATCATATAAAGTTGAAGTGTTCAAGAAGTTCATCAAGCAACATACATGGCTCATCATTGCTATGTTAAAACATCTCTGGTTGAACCTTTGCAATCGTACAATTTTGGGGAGGTTGTTTTTTTCTCAATCCTTTTTTAATCTATAGTCACATTTTTACATTAAAATATTTGAACCTTATTGCCCTGTTTCATATAAGGTAAACAGACTATCAAATGGGAAGGGGATAAACGCTACTCCCTCTTATTCAAAACAAGTGATGTGGAAATTGGATTTGTCAAATTAAAAAGTTTAATTAATTTAATTTCAGGTATAATTTTCTTTAAATGATAAATAAACATTACATATACAGTAAGCTGCATCTATTAGCCCATCCAACCTGCACTTCTGGGGCTTGGTCGATACACTATTGTGTTCCCTTTGCCAGAGAAAGGAGACCCATGAGCACATCTTGAGCTGCTGTCCAAAGGCTCTGGGAGGAGGCCGATACCACTGAGAGCACGACCAGGTGCTCAAAACCATCACACAGATCATCTGCAGTGCCATCACCAGCTGCCGGAGGTCAAAACCCACGAAGCAAACCATCAGCTTTATCAGAGCTGGAGAGAAGCCAAGAACAACACCTAAAGCAACATCAGAAAGCCTCCAGGTTGCTCTGGATCAAGATAGTGGATCCCTGGGAGAGTGCTGCTAGGCCACAAGCTGAGGCTTGATCAAACTCAGCTGGGTTGCCTGAGAGAGGGTGTCTGATGTTGAAAGACCCAAAACACCCGAGCACCTCAGGTTACATCACTGATGATGTGCCCGAGCATGGCATCAGAAGATGTTTCACTACAACTGTGATGATCAGGTTTAGATCGCTGACAGCATTTACAATGTAGCTAACTATGACAATTATTATTTTCCATTATAACACCACACAATGTAGAATTTTGTTATCTGTCAGTTGTCATCCAAAGCACTCATTTATATTACTACTGCTTGTTTTTATGTGCTAAAGGGGAGAGGGCAAGGATGGAGATCCAGCATTCCGAGAGAGCTTTGCATGCACACGGGACATAGGGTTCATAGGGCTCAAACATAATAATTTATTTTGTTTTATTTTGTTTCATTGGTCTTTTGTCAGGTACAACTGTGCTGGCGTTAACGGAATCTGCTGATTTGGAGTCCTGGCGCCATGTGACAGAAACTCAACATGAAGAGAGTAACAGAAGTGACCCCAATCGACCACATATCAGATTAGGGATGTGTCAAGTGCCAACAACCACCAACCTTAAGTGCTTTGATTGGGTGGCAAAGGAGGTAGTGGATAAAGGACGGTCAGTGTTACCCATCATCATTTATTGCCGGATTAAGGGCTGTTGGGAAAGTGGTTGACAAGGACACAAAGGCAGAGAATCTACTGATAGGAAGATTTCATAGTAGTACTCTTGAAAAAAAACAAGAAACAAGTGGTATCCTCTTTGAATGTTAACGGGAACTCTAGAGTGGTTGTTGCCACAACTTCTTTAGGGATGGGTTTGAACTTTTCCAAATATTTCACATGTTGTGATGTTTGGTGCCCTAGAAGATGCAGAGGACCTTGCCCCGCAAATAGGCAGGCCAGGAAGAAACGGTTGTAATGCACATGCAGTACGTTATCGCATAAAACAGTATGTTCATGTGGACAAATCGGTCGGAGAACTTGTAAACCATCATAAACAGGGGTGCATTAGAAGACAGGGGCCGTAACCATGGGGATAACAACTCAGTCTCAATGGCACCCCCTCCTTCTGGCAAATAATATTTCAACCCAAAACACATTTTTGTTGTCATTTTACATACATATGCAGTTTAATAAATTAACAAAGAAAACATTTGGATATGTCTGCATTTATTCATCCATGTTCAATAAATTTGATGCATTGATACATACATGGATTGGATGCATGGGCTACATGCATATGCTACATATTTATCTCCATATATTTATGTATACGTTACATTTTTTCAGACACAACCATATTGTTATTTTACTACTACAGTTTTTCACACCGTTTCATTATCCCTACATTCTACTTTGGAAAAAGGAAATTTGGTAAAATAATTTAAAATGACTTGAAAGATTTCAAATGGCAGGTGAAAATAAATAAATTACAACGATTGCATGTCTCTTTGAGCATCTGACTGACAAGTCTACCTCACATGATGCCTTTGCATCATCTTAGATGAGTACCATGCTACATTGTTTTACTTTGCCCCTGGAGAAGAGCTGGGAAAGCTGAGTGCTCTCTACCAGGACAATTCCTGACAAGCCCTGACTCCATGAATACTTCAACCAGTCCAAAGATGTCCAGATGTCCATTTTCCTCTGCTATTCTTGTGAAATCCAGATGGACTAGACATACCCTATTTCTTGGTCAACTTTGTCCATTAGGTCACTAAGGACTCCAAGGGACTTGCTGATCCTTAGGGCAGTGTTGTCAGTCAGGGACCTACACCCTATAGAATGATTTTAAGAAATGATTAAGCTGCTCTAGGTGGAGATCTAGAGAAATGTTCCTGCCCTCTCCATTGAAAACCCTGCTCCATATTAGTGAATGTGCCATCCTAGGTGACAAGGTGGCATTGAGCTGCACAGTGAGAAGCAGTGTACTGCATATGTATAGTGAGTGTGCCCATAGGCCTTGTAGTACAACAAAGCCACCCTGTATAGGTGCATGAGCCTTTCTCCACCCCCCTCTTTTATAGCATCCTGCATGCTAGCTAAGAATAACCCAAACCCGAGTTTGGCTTCTGAGTGTTGGTTCCCATGGTCTGAGGCACTCAGAGTACTTGACTCTGTCATAGGGGCATCATGTGTTAGGGCATGCGTATTCTTCTCACGCTTTGACCGTGACTTAGAATATGTCTCACAACCTGCTGCCCTACATGGAAACTGTGCCTTCTCTGATGGCTCCCTAACACCATGTGCTACATCAAGGTCTTTAAACATAGCAAAAGAGTCTATGACCTCTGCAAGTGTCCTGTGCAGCCATCCCCTTTTCTCTTCCCCTGAGCCCTGTATCACCTCGTCAGGTAACAGACCACCTGGAACATCTGTGGAAATATGTAAACAACATTGTGTCATTGATCTTCTGCATGTTTGTGGGTATTACATAGACAAACATTGGTTTGCATGACATCATTTAATTTAGGGGCACTTCACCCATAATATATTTGAATGGTTAATCCAATATTGATCACACTGCTCGCTGTGTATGCATTTTTTGTTTTTTGTTTAGATGAAGGGTAAGCCTTTGATATGTTCTTTACCGTCAGCGTCTTTGAGGCCCAACTGCTCCATTGTAGCTGCCAGAAGGAGTGCTGCTGTATCTTTCTTGACCAACTCCTTATAGGGTTGTAGGCTTTATGTGGTCCTGCCTTGGCATTACTGCATTAAATCTTGTTCATGTTGGAGCACAGTGTCCCATGGTCCCGAGCACGATACTTTTTGGAAGAATATCGCACGGTAGAGCTGAAGAATCACATAGTACACAATTACATATTGGTAAGTGTTATAGACAACAACATGGTAAACAACTAAAGTTTCAACAGCTAGGATGCAGCATGCATAAAACGCTTAGTAATTTACTTCTCTAATTCAACTTGTTGAACTCATTGAACTTGAAACCGAATTTGTTGAACACAAACTTGTTGAACATGAACACGCACTTCATACCCTTACAGGCTAGGAAAAATATATATAAATACATTTTGGGATTTCTTCTTTCTTTTTTTTTTAACAAAAAAATGAAAATGAAAAAGTTATTATTATTATCATTACATTTTTCAGGGGAATTTTGCCCTTTGCCATCACTTATTTCCTACACTGTATGCTTATTATCTACAACTCACTTCATGCGAGTTTCTGGCAGCATGCCAGTCAAGAAACATAAATATCAGTCTTCCAGTCTATCTTTCTTACTGGCACCATCTGCGAAGGCCCACTGGACATTCCGACTATTTGCCTCAGTAAGCCTAACGCCTCCGGCTAAAATTGGAGTAAATCCATCTGGGGAATTGGACACATACCTACGTATGCCAAGCAAATTGTAAAATGCAACAGTTGAATATTAAACAGATCACTTTAGATTTCACAAGACATTGACAATATGGTAGCCCATGTTTCACAAATTACTCTTTCTGTATGTGCTGAATGTGAACCAGATCTTCCGTAACATTCTCATTTTTCAAAAGCAGTCCCATTGGATGCTGATATCAGAGATGATGAGGGGTGAGGAGAGAGAAACACATGAGATCAAATGCTTCTTTTTCATTTGGGCTTTGTAACAATTTGATGGGGATATGTAATGTAGTTCAACTTACTGAGGTGGATGGCTTTCGACATGTGATCTGAATACTGATGGAGTATGCGATGAACCACCACTGAGGGGAACGGCTTGAATGCTGCCAGATGTTTGGTTATAATCGTGCTGGCAAGAACTATGAAGTCCCTGTACGTATGAGTGTCTGGGTGTCGACATCAGGCAGAGAGTTGGAAAGGTCGTAGTCCTTGAGATTGTTGACTGGCTTTTCATCACCGAGATGATGCGATGGGATTCTTCCCTCCACTAGAACATGGTGGGTCCAGCGAATGGATTTATTGCGGTTGCTAGTTTGTTTGATGACGTACAAAGAAATCCAGATTGTAAAATATGACAGAATTAGAGGGTGGTATGGTGGGTTGGAAGATAGGAGTTGGGAGGGTTGCCGTTGCTGCGTGGCCCTCTTCACAGACAGCGGGTGATGGAGTGGAGTGTGGAGGAGACAACGGGAGGGTTAATGTTGCTGCGTGGCCCTCTTCACAGACAGCGGGTGGTGGAGTGGAGTGTGGAGGAGACAACGGGAGGGTTAATGTTGCTGCGTGGCCCTCTTCACAGACAGCGGGTGGTGGAGTGGAGTGTGGAGGAGACAACGGGAGGGTTAATGTTGCTGCGTGGCCCTCTTCACAGACAGCGGGTGGTGGAGTGGAGTGTGGAGGAGACGATGTCGTCCTCATACGTTAATTTCTAGCAAAGCAACCTCAGGTCTGACATAGGGCTTAGCAATATATCGATATTATATCGAAATTGTGAGATATCGTCTTAGATTTTGTATATCGTAATATCGTGATATATGGTGGCATAAGTGTTGTCTTTTCCTGGTTCTAAAGGCTGCATTACAGTAAAGTGATGTCACTTCCTGAACTTACCAGACTGTTCTATTATTCTCCTTTACCCACTTTGTCATTATATCCACATTACTGATGATTATTTATCATTTTACACTAAAGTTCTTAATAAAATGAGAAATTACTCAATACTTTTCATTTGTCAAGTATTTAATTCACACAGGGGTATACAAAAATAGGCTTTACCATATATTATTTTATATAGACTATTTATTTATTGAATTACCAGAAAACATGCTATATCGTGATATATATCGTTAGCAAAATATTTAATGATCTAATATTGGGATAGAAAGATTTTGGCCATATCACCCAGCCCTAGTCTGACATATCGGAGTCCGACAACGGACACTGAAAAATGTAATCTGGAGTAGTCGGCTCTCCTATGCTCTCCTGTGCTGTGGCACATGTTTCTCTGTCAACCTTAAGCTTTTGTAGCTCTTCTCCACTTGCCATGCTGTGTTGTTTGAGGACAGCATTGGCATGTGTGGTGGTGATCCCCATTATGCTCAGACGTTCGAAGACTGCCTTCTTGGCACCACCGTACTGCAGTACACTGTTGACATGGTACGCAAAGGCTGAAAGATGGTTCTCCCTCCCTCGAAGGGCAATGGCAGCGGCGGCACAGGCATGATTGGGCTGCATTCCAGATATCGTGCAGATCACAGAGAACATGAATGGTGCCATCCGCTCCAAATCCTTCCTCAGGTTGGGTAAGGAGAAATTCTTCAGTTCTTCTGGGGAAGTCTTCCACAGCATGAAACCCTCCCTTCGATGGCAAAGCCGCTGGCACTCCTTGTCAATAACCGCTCCCATTATCGGTTTGAGTTCATCCATAAGATCCTCATGCTGCACCATCAGCCTGGCCGCAGTTGTGAAATTGGCCTTTGCCAAATGGTTTATCACTCCACTGATGTCAGAGTCACATCTATGCCTCTCTGGGTTTGTCTTACTGGGGTACTTGATGGACACCTAAGAGGACGAAATAAAATAAAGACAGCATTTTCAATATGATCATATGGTCACGGTTATTTTACAATGACAGTAACATAATAGCCTATAATCAGGAGCATAATGGGCGGTAAACCCAAGTAAACTCAGTTTACCCACCTCTTTGAAATGAGGCAAGAGACCGAAGAGAGTTTATTCATCTATTTTCAGATCAACCGTATCAATCAATGAGGGGAAACATGGTGGGTAAACTACCCACCTCTGTATTTACCACTACACCCCTGCCTATAATATGAATAACAATAATACATATACATGTATATAATAATTAATTAATAACATAATAATAATAATAATAATAATAATAATAATGACGAAATTCACGTCCCCAGCCTCTAACCAAGGACATGAGAGGATGGGGACTACAAGTGTGGATACTGTTGCAGGTTTCAGCGGGCCAGGGTGCTCATGTACCTCTGTCGTACTGCACCGAGATGCGGGGCGGAGACTCGGACACAACGTCGGCTTCTTTTTAGGTGGCGAGGTCTTTGTTGGCGTGTCACTTTCCCTTTTCAGCCCTCTCCCCGGGGCTTCCTCGCCCGTGTCCGTCACGTTGTGCTCCGATCGCCATTTCTTTAGAGTAGTGAGCGAATTTTCAACCCTGACAAGTAGACGAAAACACTTTGCACAGATCCTCCCGGAGCAGACACCAGGTCTATTCGGGAGGATTACCCCGACATCTCGGAAACGTTCACTTAGTGACCTCTCCGTCGCGTTTGGGTTGCTGAATAATGATCTTGAATTTGATATGACCCCCTTGATTAACACATTTATTTTACATAGACGGCATGTCTTCTCAACGTCGCCCGACATCGCAGTTCGTGTTTCCCTCCGCTCCACTCACTACCACCCCGGCAAACCCAGTGTGTGTTGGCATGGATACGCATCGGCGTCGACTTAAAATGACGTGGGATTCAGGCGGAGACGTTGGTCTCTCGTGATTGGTTAGGGGGGAATCGAATCCCCCCTCCCAACAGAAGTCGCTTATAGTGGAGGCAATGACGTCAGACTGGAGATGGAGATGGAGAACAGCTGGAACTCATTCATATATGGACCCTATGAGCATCGCTCGAGTTATACGTTGAGTCTCAAGGAAACTGTTAAACTAATATCAAAATTAAAATTTTGCTACCGACTTACTTGTAAAAGCAAGTGCCGGACATTCGCTCTCAGACAACAAACAATTAAATTAAGATACCAAAATATATGTTTAGTCTACTTGTCAGCTAAGGTTGGCATGTCAGAATTGCCAGAATTAACATTATAGTTCATTATAGCCTGCTTTTAATGAGACCTGGCTATAAATTAGGCTACTCTCACGATAGGCTACCTATTTTCAAGATTCATATTCTCTGCATTTTACATGTTACATAATATGTATTTATATTCTCATATATATATATCAGAGGATCCGTTGGCTATTAAATAGGTTTGATAGGCTTCACACTTTGGAATTATGTTTTTTTTTATGCACACACCAGCACCAGCATCAGTTCACAATACTTTGCCCATTTGGCATGACAGACTTCCTACAAAAACACATTCAACCATAGAATTTCCCACGATCACGCCTCTGCTCTTTCATTTGTTGTCAAATGGTTCTACCCCTTCGGCTGTGGTTGAGGACCGGGGCTGTGACCCCATGACCAACCGTTAGCAGCACTTCTAGTCTATCATTTTGGCTTTGGCTTGTGGCTGAGAGTTTAGAAAGCTGACCCCTAATTCAGCCAGTTACACACATCTTCAGAGATCACTACGGAACTAATGCATTCATCTGTTATTTCAGCTGATGCTGTGGATACAAAGAAAAGTATCACTTACATCAGATACGGTATGCGATGTCCATGTTGGATGAAAAGAAGATTATGATTTCAAGTCATTTCTCTGAATCCATATACTCTAATATGGACGTAAACGAGTAAAGCACATGTTTTTTGTTTATTTTCTGAGGATTTTATTTTATATTGCAATATTAGATGCAAACAATGAATGCACTGTATACAAGGGGGTGCTAGGATTAACACCTGTTGGAGGTGTATTAAGACTATTGTAGACTTGTTACACCGCCTGGTCCTCAACGTAGCAAAATGCTAGCGGCAGGTATCCATGATTTCCATCTCTTTTTTGTAAGTACTGTAGCGAAAATGGTGTTGGCCTTACACTTGTTGGCCTGTAATTAACATGTGATTGCTCTCTTGCTACCTCATATTCGGGGGAGAAGCATTTTTTTTTAAAATTGCGTTCTGACTTGTAACCTGGTAGCCATTACACTTTTTTCAAGCCGAAACAAGTACTGCTGTGCGTGTCATGGTGGTGGCGTTTTCACTAGTAGTTTTTCATTTTCACTAGTAGTACGGGCCATGCACAGAATACAAAATGATAGGACCCATGTGGGAACTATATTTTAAATGGCGCCAGTGAGAAACTAAACCTAGACACTCGCTGTACATGTCTGGCTGTACATTTCTGATTTACAGAGGATTTCACAATTCCATGCAGCATTTTTCAGATTTGGGCTGACACCAGGCATGAATTGAATGTCGGTTCATGTACAGTGTACATAGACAATGGCTGAAATATATGTGTGACAAGCTATTGAACTGTGACAAGCCATCTTTCTTTGTAAAATAAACAAACCCTGTGTATCTTCCTTGAAAAAAATGAAAACATTTATTAACATCTTTTCTTTTGATAGCCTATAGCTTGGAAGACCCTTCTGTGTTTTAGAGCACTTTGCAGTGTCCGGGGTTCATAAAGGCTTCAAACAAGTGGGACCATTTGTCCCATGATGATACCTTCAGCAGACCTATCAGATTTTGAAATGACATTAAGCAGCCGGCCAGGAGGAGCTGGTCAAACCAGGATAGCAGAGGACTGTGCTGACGCAGCTCTGTGGTTTAAGCCCTTGGAAGTGTTACACCACTGTTTCCAATAATCTTTCAGCACTGAGAAACGTGTCCATGTGTGTGTGTGTGTGTGTGTGTGTGTGTGTGTGTGTGTGTGTGTGTGTGTGTGTGTGTGTGTGTGTGTGTGTGTGTGTGTGTGTGTGTGCGTGCACGTGTGTCTACGTGTG
>OMNR01092632.1:0-14275 GCA_900303205.1 Mora moro
TGTACCCCCCGCCTCCTCCTCCTCCGCCGCCTCCACCCCCGCCGCACACAACCAGAACCCCGTCCTCAGCAAGCTCCTCATGGCCGACCAGGAGGCCCCCCTGGACCTCACTGTCAAGAAGCCCAAGGCAGAGCCCACGGAACAAGGTGTCACACGCTGTCAAAACACGCACACACACACACTCAGACACACATCAGCGTATACACTGGAGGCTAGTTTAGTCGACACGCTGACTCCGCCCTGACTTTGAACTGAACTCTTGTCCTTTGTCTTGGTTTTTTTTCTTGTTTTGTTTTTTTTTACAGACGGTGTCCTTGACTTGTCTCTCAGAAAGAGCCGCTATAGCAACAGCAGTAGCAGCCACTCGGCCCACAGCCCCTACCCGTCTCGAAACACTTCAACAGTCAAGGGGTAAGAGGAGTGTTCGTGTGTCTCTCTCTCTCTTGCCCTCTCTCTTTCGTTGCTCTCCAGTACCTGAGCACTCTTGTTGTTTTCAACCATTACTGCATTTTGCAAAATTGACTTAATTTAATTAAAGCTTTAGGCCTTTAAGTGGTAAGGTAATAAAACCCATTAACCTAATTATTTTAATGGAACATTTTAAAGGTAAAGGAGATTATTGGACATTATAGGACATAATTCTTGTATTTCATAGCCAATGGCTGGTAGTTTTGGTGGAACCTCTTCCCATACATATGACCGCTGCCTGTGTATGAGCCACTTGGACCCAGGATGGCTTAATTAGTGTTAATTTTAGGTTGAATAGGATTGGTCATATTATAAGATGCAGTTGTGATGTCAGAACTATCTTACTGGTTGGGTTCCCCATAAAATATTAGCCAAAAATAAAAAGGCATACCAGTTTTTTGCATTAATTTTATAACAACCAAATGGCAAAACTAGGCTAAACAAATATTCATCACCTCACAAAATGAAGGTCAGGAAATTGTACACAGTTGCACATTGCAGTCGTTTATCAAGTACTACGTGCAATGCATATAGTTATGTAAGCCAACCACATGGCAAACCGTAAACTATTATGCGGACATGGCCTGGCCAACGACTAATGGCAATGTTATTGGCTACTTGACATCATGATGTCAGCTTTTGCTATGGAGTCTTTAACGCAATAATAGGTCTCCAAACCAGAGCACATGTTCCTAATGTCATGACATTTTCTCTTTTCATTTGAGTCACAAATTGGATTCCCCCCCGTCGCCAATCTTAAATCAAGCTCTTTTTATACATTAATTTTAGCCATTTTCCTCGCGGGGGAATGGAGCTTTCGCTGTCTGTGGACACAGATTTTACTGCTCTTGAAATGTATCGTGCCTGTAATTCAACTCTTCATTTAGAGTTATTACGTTCATTTGCTACAGCTGCCTTCACTGCTGTAGGAGATGATGTGAAGATATTCTCGTTTTACAGAATGAAGCCTGAACCTTGATCTCAATCTATATATTGACTATATATGGCAGACCAGAGCTTACTCATGCCTAATATTTTCTAACTGGCAAGCAGTGAACTAAAAACTAGTTGCAACAATCATACCTTTACTCTCTTAATATTGTGATGTTTTCCCTCAGTATAAAAGTGTATTTTGGTTCATTTATTCTTCACCTAATCACTTCGTCCCAGTTTAATCCACTCAATCAAATCAAACTAACACCAACCAAGTCATTGAAGAATGATTGCATTCTGTCTCAACATTCACTTGATTTTGTAGTTTGCATTTTGGTATTCATATAGAGTTAGACCTTTTTAATGTTTAGTATGTGACAAAGCCGTCCCATATTTGCTGGCTTACTCTTTTATTGCTGTGCTTGTTCAGTGGTAACGTCACACATGTGCGCACACACACACACACACACACACACACACACACACACACACATACACACACACACACACACACACACTCATACACACGCACACAACTGGCCAAGGGCCAAACTGGCATTAGTCACCTCGTAACACATAGTCACTGTGCCTCTGCTCTGCTCTGCTCTACAGAGACCGTTTCACTGTAATGCCAAACATACCCTCTTGCCTCTGGCTGTCCTTTCTCACGCCACAACACACACACAAAACAAATCTATGTATTTCATTTTATTTATTTCATTTTTTTTTGTTTTTGTTTCTTTACCCTCGGTTTTGTGTTTTTATTTTCTTTTTCTCCTATGTTGTTGGAACAGTTTGTCAAGAATCATCAAAAACCAAATTCCTACAGTTGAGCAATTTTTTTTTTTCCCACACACTCAACCTCCCACATAGATGCATATATAATCTATATCCATTTGAAAAGTTAGTGATGTTACCCAAGCAAGGCCATCTAATAAAGGAGTGGCCAACATCCTCCCCTCCCCCATCATCCTCCTTTTTAGAAATAAGAGACACAAGGCACTGTGCAAGCTCTGCTTACACCCAATTTCCTTCCATCCAATCAGGCGATCGTTGAGAGCGGACGGACAAGTCGGGCTGTTTATGAGGAGCCTACAGGATGGGAGGAGGGAGAATGTCGGCCACTCCGCCTATTATAAGCCTTTCCAGCGTCTTGCGTATTCGCTGCACATCAAAGAGGAGGTTGGTCTGGCTCAGGAGAGTGACCCCGAGTCACCTCCCGGCCAGAACCACAGCTCCAGAACCACTGACCTCTCGAGCGATCGGTCGGCGCCGACGCTGAACTCAAAGACTCATTTCGGAGCCCTGCTCAAACTCCGGGCCAGCCGGCAGGCCAGCGAGCACCTTAAAGACCTGCCCAGGCTGTTGGAGGCCACCGGGCTGTGGCCCAAGTCGCTCGCCTCTGGTAAAGAACCCCTTCTCCAGGAGGCCTTTGGAGATCAGGGCCTCGTCACTTCCCATTTGTCATCTTTCGACCTTAAGATTCCTCAGGTGCGAGGTCTGCCGACAGGAAAAGACCAGTCATGGTCTTCTGTGACGTCGGATCATTCGGGCTCTGCGTCGGAGAACTGCCTGGGAAAGGCTCTCATTTCTGAGCAAATCCGTAAAGACCGAAGCAGGGTACACAATCTTCCAGGTGCAGAGAAGGAATACTGGCCTTATGAATCCAACCAGCAGGGCCCGGGGGGGCACTGTGCCACCTTGGACTCGGAGTCGGACCTCGGCTCCAAGCAGCCCAGGAAGAAGAGGGGGCGCTACCGCCAGTACAACACAGAGCTGCTGGAGGAGGCCATCGTGGTGGTGATGGGCGGCAAGATGAGCGTGTCCAAAGCCCAGTCCGTCTACGGCATCCCACACAGCACCCTGGAGTACAAGGTCAAAGAGCGACTGGGGACCCTCAAACACCCGCCCAAGAAGAAACTGAGGCTGACGAGCCAAGTGGAGGAGCAGGATGCTTCGGAGTCCCCCGAGAGCAAAGGGGATCTGCAGGACTCTCGGGACGCCGCGTTCCAGCAGGAGTGTCCTGCCGCCGAGAATGGAACTCAGTTGTGCAATTCAGGGCTCACTCCAGATGAGTATAGTACCATCAAACCAAAATGTTCTGATGATGATGATGATGAAGATGATGGTGACGATGATATGTTGTAAAAGGATATCATGATATTTGTTAAACAGTGGCAAAGTTGGCTTTTTAAATTATGGCTTTCAGTCTGGCAAAGACCGGCACATAACGTAACCTCTTTTCCCAAATAATTAATATAGTTTATTATCTCACTGTAAGTGATACACTGTATTGGCAATTGCCAGCTGAAACTAGCCGCGGCATTTCAACACATGACTGTAACTTGAATACCACATTTTTATAAAAACAAAATTAACAACCAGTAATGACTGACATCTTGATCTAAAACTGTATGTCTAGGCAAGTGGCGCCCCTTGCTGTCCTCTTTTAGTACTTACTTTTATTTTCTATTTATCTTTACGTTTGAGATTGGACACTTTAATCCTTTTAAACCATTTTTTTTTTTAACCACACTAATTAATGTTGAGCACTGTAAATAACACTTGGAGTCCAGTTTACATGCATTTCCATTTCCAACATGCTTGCGGAACTTGGCCAATTTAACTAATTTGTCACTGTTTTGCAAATGTACAAACAAAATATGTACAGAAAGTGTACAACAGAACAGGATCCGAGTTGGTGCACAGAGATTCTCATGGTTCAGCACTTCTCTTTTTTAAAAACAAAAGTTATTCCAGGTCTTTTTATATTTTCCTCGTCAGTTGGACTGGTCCATTTTGTTCAACAGATGTTCATCACTTTTTTTTATGCACTTAACAACCTATAAGATCTATTTGTCAAACGTATGTATATTTCCACCCAGATATGTGATGCAATTCTGCCACACAGTTTGAATTGGCACCAGCCCTCATCTCTCAGCTTCACCCCCACCTCAGGATATGCTTCATGTTAAATGACTGATCAGGAAAGTAGAAAGGAAAGATTATTAGTAAGCACACAAGAATACCTCACTCAAAAGTTATACTTGCGCATTTCAGTGCCTCATATATCGTGTTTGCTCATCTCTTTAAAAAAAGAAAAGAAAAAAAAAGGGGGATAAATACCACACTTACAAAACCTTTTTAAGATACGACGCAAAATGTCTTACTTTCTGACAGTTGTGCACACCTTACTATCGTGAAAACACAAGAAGAAGATTCTTTATTTGTCATTGCACAAGTACCATACAACAAAATGTGATCTCTCTGCATTTAACCCATCACTAGTAGCACTAGGAGCAGTGGGCAGCCACAGTGCAGCGCCCGGGGACCAGCTCCAGGTCTACTGCTGGTGCCTTGGTCAAGTGCACAGGCAGGAGTATTAACCTAACATCTTATGGAATGGGAGAAAACCAGAGGAAACCCACATGATCAGTGAATACAATACAAACTCAGCACAGGAAGGTCCTACCCCCCCCCCCCTCGGGGGTTCCAACCCAGGACCTTCTTGCTGTGAGGCAGCAGTGCTAACCACTGTGTCACCGTGCCACCCTCAAGCTACCTGAAATCCAGTATCAACAGCATTTTATAGTGTCCGTATGAGCTTTTTCAACATTTGATTCCAGGTTTCAACTTTATAATATTCAAACGTTGGTACTATTGTCTCTGGGATTTGATTTTATGTTTATTTTTTGTTTTATTTTAATGTTTTTGTGGTGTGATTTTTTTTTTTTTTTCTTTTCCCCTCTTCCTATACACACTGTTTGAATTGTAGCAGTTTTACATTGATCATCCATGACTGTTTCACGGATGTGTATGGCAGTAATAATGGCACACAAACCTACTTCAAGGCTAATTAGTTTAATCTGCTAGGACACCATTTATATTCAGCAAAAAAGGGAACTCGACACTCAATACCTTGCTCATCTGTACGGACATGGACTTGAAAGGCGCAGGTGCAGAACTGGACGTGCTTTACCACTAATGCATCACTTAAGCTCCTAACCTCAACATGTGTGGAGTCATGTACAGGTCCAAAACCAATGTTTCAACAGTTATACCTCAGGACATTCCAAGACATTGGGATCAAATACAACACAACAACCTTTATCCGAGTATTTTAGATGTCGTATTTATATGTATTTATTTAATGATCTCTTTTATTTAATGATCTCTTTTCAGTGCAGACACTAAAGATTATTATTATTATTTAATCTACTGGCAGTAGATGACACTGGAACCTTTTTTTTTTATTGCAACATTTTAAATGTTTGTAGGCATAGCTCTTTACCATGTATCTCAGATAGTATATTCAGATTAAGTATGGGAAAAGCCTAGATTGTAAACACAAATTTTAAAAGCCAGAGAAAATCGACAGAATTGTATCAGGGACATGTGCACTTAGGTTAATACCACAGGAGCAACAGAACAAACTTTCATATTGTTCTGTATATAAAACGTATACAACACTCAAATGAAGGCACATAAGATGTAGACTACTTTTAAACTGAGTTTATTTCCATTATCATTTCAGATGGTGGTCATGGTTAATAATATGTTTCACTATATTGGTTATTAATTGGGTCAAGGACATCTGACTTTAAATAGCATTTTATCTTTACAGAAATTTACAAATGATGTCTTATGTTGAAGATATAGTAGTGCTGTAGGTTTAACTAAACTTTCATCTCAATTTATAAAAACCATAAGAAAATAGTCAGAGTAAGTTAAATAGCTGATTGGGTTATTCTTGCTATGATAATCATCTAGCATCACTTGGGTCATGCACGTGTATATATAATATCTATATGCTACCCTTAGTTTTTTTTTTTCTCATTCGCCAGCTGTAAGCTCTAAACTTCATTCAGTTTCAAACTTGTAACATGCCCCCCTTAATAATGTCCATTGTAGCACGCCCTAATAGATTTACTACCTCATCACAAAATATTTTATGATAGCCCTCAATCGTACCTTCTCCATGCCCATTCCATGAAACCAACACGCAGGATATTGACAAGAAAGTGCTCTCTCGGTGTGAATCATGACGACACCTTCAATATTTTGATGAGCAGAGTTAATCACTGCTAGTTTAGTGATGCACGGTCACAAAGGGCTCTCTGTCACAAAGCTGTGACACAGTGCGTGGGAACTTAACTTTAAGCAAAGGGTACAATCATATGTACATATTTTAAAAGTATCCTAAAAGTTTACTCGCCCAGCTTGACATTAATGTATTTATTGCTAAGTTTGTATTTTGTGTGTGTGTGTGTGTGTGTGTTTGTGTAGTCTGTGCAGTTAGTGTATATAACAAAAATATGTATTGGTTTGAAGTGATTAAGGACTAAGTAATTTTATATTTTGCATTAAAGAGCAAGATATGATTTTATTTTTAATTATCTAATGGCTGTAACAGGATTGGATTTCATCTCATGCAGTATTTAATAATGGATGTAAATAGCTATAAGCGTGTATAAAAAAAATATATTATTCTTAAACTGGAACACACACACATATAGTAACACTCTGTATGATGGAGAAAGACATATTTAGAAAATTGACAGTTGATTGATAATAGATAATTTCTATGTTGACCCATGTTTATCTTGACTTTTGTGTTTAAACTTTTAAAATATCTTATCAGATTTGCAAATGAAGATCATGGCTGATTATGCTTGTCAGTAAAGTAAAAAATTGATACCTAAGTTTACAAATTGAATGAAATTAGTTGTATTTTGCATGACTTAAGTATTGACTTGAGCAAATTTGTAATTGGACGGATTGTGTAAGTGGAAACTTCAATTCCTCATTTCAAATACTGGAGTAATGTCAAGTAGACAATGTGCATCATGGATTTGTGAAATCCATTTTTATGGTTAATGTAAATAACCCAACCAACGTTTTCATATATACTGTAAACAACACAGACATGTCTACCTAATGTAATATAGTGTCTGTGCAATGTCTCTCACTCAAGAGTTATCTGAAGTGTCGGTTTGCTTCTGTTATATCGACTGCTAGCAGAACAGTTTTAATGTTGAGTGAGACAGAAGAATCCTCAGTGGTGATGCTCATGTCACTGTCTCTATTCAGGTACTCTTACCTACTTCAACCTAACCAGCAGGGATATCAAGTCCCTGAACATGCCAAATGGTCAGGTTATAGCTGCAGCAAATGTTATTTTTAACAAAATATCAAATATTTTTATCCATTTTTCAAGTTACTATTTCAGATATTATGGCTTGCTGTACACTTTCTGATTGTTTCTGCTGGTGGCTAACACTATACTACACCTTTTCATTGTTTCATTGTTATTTTTGTATATTGGTATACACTGAATGTCAATGTTCACTTAATTTAGTTAGGATGTTTTTTTCATTAGTTCTCTTCAAGTTTTACTCTGTTTACAGTGCCTCAAAAGTAAAAATGCATCACAATTTATGTTCTAGTAAACAACACTACTACATAATGTAAAAACAACGTTTTAGTGTATGCAGTCTCATTGCATTATTGCATTATGAAAAATAAAATTGGCATTAGATTAAATTCTCTTATAGTTAAACAAAAATGTGGTCTATCCTTATTTGATCTAGAGATACATTCTACCTGTAGGCATCCTTGAACAAGTAGCCTAACCTCTACCTGGTCCGTAAAGACATATCTGTAATGTATCTGTAAATTACTTTGGATAAAAGTGTCATCTAAATGAGTAAGTGGGTTTGGGAACATTTGGGCTTGGCTACATCTGATCATTTTGTTTTGGGTGTTTGAGGTTGTTTGTAAGGCACTTAATGGTCTGATAATGTAATACATTTCACCAGATGTTTATACAGTTTGAAATGTGGAAAAAATGCTTATGTTGTAATATGATTTTTAAGTTATTTCTGATATTCAACCCAAGGTATCGTTAATAGATGTATTGTGCATGTGTAAAATTGTATTGACGTACACTGTAAGGAACCAAACCCACATTGAAAGGTAAAAAAAAATAAAATAATTGTAACTATGTAATTGGTCAAATGCACTGGATGAAAGTTTTACTTTATGAAATCACTTATTCTTCTAATAAATAACTGTGAAAACACTTATGGCTGCTTATGTTTTTTTGATTTTTTTTTTTGTGAAAAAAGGACTGCGTTGACATCATCGACAACGTCAGCCCTTTTTTCGCCCAATTGCAAATGTTTTATTTATTTTGTTTTTTTAAAACACAAATCGCTCATTCAATTCGTTATACTAAATGTGTTGCTTCAATATCACTGTCATTTACATGAGGTCATCAGTCGGCTCCTGTCAAAACCTACAGATTTTTTAAAAAACTGAGCGTTTTTAAAACGCCCCACCCACTTTACCATTGTTTTCCTATGGTACACGCACCTGTCCTGCGCTGCTTTTTTGATGAATCTCGCAGTTTTTGACTATGTGTAAAAGTTGCAATATTTCAACTTTGGGAACATGTTTAGGCTAGAATCTGGGCTTATTCTATGTTGATTGATGGTGTGTGTGTGCATTGGGCTTATTGGGATGTATACCTCATCTAATTATTTTATTATTTGTTAAGCATATCTTGTGAAACAGCTATTGTCACAAAGACAGCTATTGTGATAGCCGTCTTTGTATGGGATGAGATTCCCTGGTAAAGGTAATGTTAATGGTAACATCCTTAATTTCCTCCTTGGGAAAATGTTTATTGTTTTGACAGATGTGTCGTTGCTCAAAATTTGTGTTGGCACCCAGTTCACAGTATTTTCTCTTGTTTTTTTTTTTCTTTTTCAGTGAGTCTTCTGAAATACACATTTCAAAGGCAAAAGAGCTCCAGTCCACGTCAACGCTGGAGCAATTCATGGCCAAACTCTGCCTTCACCATCAAAGGCAGATAGTGGATGCCCTGGGCTTTCTCCAGACCGAAGTCAAGGCATTGGCATCGCAAGCTCCTTGCCATACCTCTGAGAAGCAGGAAACCACACCTTACTTCACGACATCAAGCCTGAGCACCTGTGAGAAATCTAGCTCAGAACTAAGGCTTCCTAGTGCATCCGCTCAAAATGCGAAAGGTATCTCTCTAGTTATTCCTGGCAATCCAACAACATCAACAACTAAGGAAGTTCCAGGGGAAGTGGTATCGCTAAAATCCATTATTCCCGACCCTCCTTTAGATCTTCACACATTGGGTTTGAGTAGTGCCACACCTCTAGTCAATTCCACTCCAAATACAGCAGACTCCGAGAACAACCGTGATCATGTCCCTCTTAAGATGAAGATAATGAAGACCAACAAACTTGCTGACGGGAAGAAGTTGTCATGTGTGCTCACCACTTCTCTTCTAACGCAGACTGACCCTGTTGAGGAGGGGCAAGCTAATTCTCACTGTAACTCATCCAACAAAGCGTTGTCTCAAAGTGCTAGACTCGCCTCCCCTGTGAAAAGGCACAGCCAGCCTGCTCACGTGAATCGAGATGGGCACCGTGACTCTCTTGGAAAAACCAAAGATACACCCTCAAAATTATTTTCCCCTCATAAAAATACACACCACATGGACACCCCTCGAACTGCCAGAAAGACAATCCGGGACTCACCTGACCATAGGCTGAGGAACTCCGGTTCAAGGGTTGTAATAGACCCTGATCTAGGTCATTGTGACATTGTTTATATCAACAAACCGATAACGGAGTGTTTGAGGGAACAGCATGGCCACTTGCTGCCACGGCGTAATGCGAGGAAAAGCACCAGGGGGCATATGTATGTGGAGGAAATGTGGGAGCTTAAAACGGTCCGCACCTTGGCTGGCCGCAATGAAAGGAGCAACTGTCCTAACCCAATGCCCGAGATCATCACATTGGTCACCCCAAAGCAGGTGCTGACCAAGCCCGATGGCGTGCCTCCCGTAGATATGATCTTTATCGGAGGTTGCGGAGAAACTTGTCAACAAATGCAGCAGTCTGATGTAAGAGAGATGCCGGGGACAGGAGATACGGTGGATGCAGCAACGGATCTGATAGTTGAAACCAGTCAGACGGATCAGAGTAAAAACAATGAGCTGGCAGCTTCTCAATCTCCTTTGAGTGCATCAACAGAGAATGGTGCGAAGGAAGCGGCAAATGCAGATGTAGTACAAGATGCAACTTCAAATTCCATGAACACCACAGAAAATGACCTCCCAAAAGAAAGTGACTTCCTAAAAGAAAGTGACCTCCCAAAAGAAAGTGACCTCCCAAAAGAAAGTGACCTTCCTGAAGAGAATGACCTTCCAGAAGAGAATGACGTTCCAGATGAAGGTGATCTCGAAGAAATGTACTTACCAGACGAAAGTGACTTACCAGAAGAAATCCTACCTAAACCAGTTGAAGAAATCCAGGCGATTAATGAGGTCTTAAATGAATCCACTGAACAACAAATTACAGAAGTACAGGAACAAACAAAGGGTGATATGGTAGAGGAAGCAGAGCCTGTACTTCTTTCAGAAAGCATTGTGTCAGAGCAGCAACAAACTGACACTTTGCCGTCATTAGCTGATGCAGTTGAGGAAGAGGTCAAAGAGAGTAATGGAAACACAGAAGGCGAGCAAACTCTGGAGCCCAAGCTAGAGGCACCAACGCTTTCAGACAATTTGGGTGCAGGACTAAATTCTAAAGCTGCTCCTGCAGAGAATATTGCTAAGGAGCGGCCGAGTGACATAATTGCGCCAATTAAAAGTGGTGTGAAACGTTCAGCACAAGTGGATGAAGACGACGAATATGATGTTTCCGCAAAGTCACTTGAGTCGCTGTTGAAAGAATTGCCCCCTTGGCGCAGAAAACGAGGCACTGTGATTTCTTTGCCAAAGAGGTTAAAAGAAACTAAGAGCGTTATTGTAGGCTATGTAAATGGCAGGCCCATATCGGCATCTGATAGAAGTTTGCGACGGAGATCAAGTACTGGCCCCCCAACACCAACCAAAGCCACAGAAAAACCTAGTCATTCTGTTTCAGAAAACAGTCCTCTGCCAAAACATATTCCTGAGACTATCGCAGCTATAAAATTAGAGAATAGTGCTGCAATTCCACAAGAGACGGAACCAGTTCCTGCAGTCCCTCGGACCCTGGTTAAGCGACCTAAACGGCTTTCAAAGTCCTCAATTAAACGGCGCAAGAAGAAATCGGAGGCCGTTGTCGAACACGACCAACAACAAACAGATGTTCCAGTTGTCCATGAAAATGCTCCTACCCATCTTGCTGATGAACCTGTTGATATCCTTCAACACACTCCATCTAAACTGCCTCTCTGCTCAGCCGATCAGCAGCTACCTGAAACGACTGAATCACCCATCACTGCAAGTGCTGTTATGTCTTCCTCCCCATCACCAACCTCCCCTCATACTATTCTATCTGCAGATATTGTACGACTCCTCCCCGATCTCCCTGATGCTTCTGCTTCGCCTCCTTCTGTTGTGTCTCCTCCTTCACCTGTGAGCTCTACTCCTCCTGTAGCTTCTGAACAATCCCAACAGTGTACTGATTCAGAACGTGCTGTGGAATTGAGTATTGCTTGTGGTCAGTCAGCTGCAACAAGCCCCATAGAATTTCAAGAAACGATGATGGAAGATGTGTTACTGACCGAACAAAAGGAACCTAGGTCTGAGAAGGTCATAGATTGTCAGGCTGAGGAACTGAATGTTTGCCACCAGGTCTCCAGTCCATTAGAAAGTCAGAGTGGCATTAGTGATGACCTTCAAATGCAGAATATACCATTGACAATTGAGAAGACTTTACAAAAAGATGAAGCAGGTGAATTGATTGAGAAGTCTAATGTATGTTTGTTAGATGATGAACCCTCACTTGAGGATTCCGACACTTCTTCAGTTCTAGAGAAACCAGCAAGGATGCCATTAAGAAGTGAGAGTAGTAAGGCTGAAATGTCAAACCAATCTTTAAGTCCACAGCCAGCTGAAAACATGAAGCTAGCTTTAAGATCACAAAGATCGGCCACACCTTCCACCAGTGCTATCAACGTGGGAGGAAGACAAAAACAAATGGCGTCTCCTATCAGAAGAAAGCCAGTGATGATGTCAGGTAGCTTGTTGCAGCCAAGCACAGTAATACCTTTTGTTAGGCAATCTCGCGAGCCCCGTAAACAAGCTGTCCACAAGCTCTTTGAGACTCTGAATGGGGAAGATAACCAACACTTAATTTCCAACTTGAATATCAAGTTTGACAGGATGCAGAAAGGATGGATCCAACTGGACAAAGAGGGACAGCCGGCAACAAAATATAGAAATAAAGCAGACAGACAGGCAGCTATATGGAAAAGTAAACGCAGGACAAGAAAACCGAAATCTTTAGAGCAGCATAAATACTCACCGGTACAGATGCTTTTCATGAAAAACTTTAACCTTACCAGTATTTGTCAATGGTTCCTCGAATCAACTGAAACCAAGTCCCTCGTCATCGTTAAAAAGGTAAATACACGTCTTCCATCTGAAACTCAGCTCTGCTTCCACAGTTCCTCCTCAGGTTCCTCCCAAGGAGTGTTCCCAAGCCTGCAGGCGGAGCGTCTTAAGAAACATCTGAAGAAGTTTGCCATTGCCTCCCCTATAAAGAACAATCCCAAGGGTCAGAAACTCATCGCTAAAGCACTGGAGCAAGAGGCAATTAAAGGAAAAGATAAAAAAGAACTTCCCAGTGCAAACCAGGCTCTAACCAGGCCCTTCTCCACATCTGCCAAAGCTCCGGTGCAGATGGGTGAACCCCATAAAGTTTCTGGTAAATCTAAGAACCCAGCCAGTGCAAGGATTTTGCGGAAATATTCTAATATAAGGGAGAAAATGCAGGTACAGCAAACTAGTATTGGGCTGAAAGAGACAACCAAAAGCTTAAAACGCAGTACATTAAAAACGTTGACCCCATCAAGATCTGCCTCCAAGCCTGTTCTTAAATCAACTCTCAAGAGACAGAAATCGGCCTTGCCTGAAGCTGCTCAAAAGAGAGTGTATAAGCCAACTGCTAGCAAGGCTAAGGTATCCCCTAGTAGGAAATCTACTGAAAAGCCCACTGTTACCGAGAGAACCGTCAAGAATTCGGGCAGTAGTAGAGCACCAAGGGATCCGGTGAAAGAATCTGTTTCACCACAAAGATGTTCTCAAAGACTAGGAACCCCCAAAACATTGAAAAACCTGACGGGAGAAACATCTACAGGCAAAGAGTACTCAAACAAGAACCAGTTAGAAACAGAGAAAAAAGAGGTGGAAAAGTCACCGTTGGCTAAGCAAAGTAGTGCAAAATCCCCAACAAAGGAACCTGCAGTAAATAGAGTTTCTGAAGGTGAAACTGTTGAGACTATTGTCGAAATTCCACAGCAAAGCATGGACCTGAAGACTCAAATCTCACCTGATCAGGTCTTGACAAGGTCCCAGAGAAAAATAGAGGCTATAAACATGAGCCCTGCCTCGAGAAAATCTTCAAAGTCAAACAAAGGTCGTTCGCCTGCATCCGTTTCCAAGAATGCACCAGAGGCAGTTGTGACAAGGAGAGGGACTCTATTATCTGTTCGTAAAAAAGGTGTCACGCCTTCACCATCACGTAGGGTCAAAAAATTGGCAACCACAAAAAGATCCTCAGAACCTTTGGAGACCCCTGTGAAGCGCACCAGGATGTCACAGTTAAAATAAAAGACTACCCCCCAACCCATTTATCAAAAAATATTTTATCAGCTATTTTGTGTCCTCTCATCAAACTGGTAAGAGGACACACTTTTCAGAAGAAGAAAAAAAAAAAAAATGCAGATATCTCTAATTAATTTCAGGATACAAATGTGACTGTATATATTTGAGGATTCTAGGGTTTGACTTTGGTTTTAACCACTGGTATGGCTGGAGATCCCCCTGCGATTTTAGCAAACTGGT